>ML817958.1:10563-33210 GCA_009831015.1 Picea engelmannii
TTGGCTTAATCAGTGTGTACTTTATACAAAAATGCATCGGTGCATTTCTGTCGAAAAGGCACATCGAAAAAGCAGAAAACGTTTTAAAAAAAAAACGTCAAATCGAAAATCATTTAAATTTTTTTTTAAAAATAGGCAGAGGGTTGAATTCGTTTGAGATCTGATGCAATAAGTGGTCCCTTTGCATCACATACCAAACAATTATCTATACAAAAACAAACCCATTATATCTAAAATACCTAAAACGGAAATCCCTAATTATGGAGTGATAGAGGGAGTTAAACCTTAGGGTGAAATTTTGCATTCACGTAAGCAAAAAAAAAACAAGGATTTAAGGTAAGTATGCATTTTTTTTTTTAATGTAGGGTTTTTAGTGAATCACCATACCCTTCAAATCATGATTTTTTGAATATTTTTGTTGTTCCAAAGTATTATTCTGCTCCACAGTGCTCCCCAGTATGTCTCTTTTCCAAATCTGTTTCCTGTAAATTTTGGAAAAATAATGAAAATATTTTTTTTTGTAAATAAAAAAGGGGGGTATTTCCTATTACTGTGTTGTTATGATACAAAAAATCCACATGTCATCAATCTGCCACATGTTTCGCCAAATTAGCGGAAACTGGAACCGGAACAGGTGGCAGACTGTTATACTTTTAGTTAAAAAAGTTATCCATCATCTACCCTGCCAATTGAAAACCAAAGTAGGTAGTGGATGTTTGTCCTTACTGTTCTATTCTAGGAATCTAAAGAAAACAAGCAACTAGAAAAAGAAAACAAGAATGTAATTCTACAGCTTCCCACTAGAGAGAGTTGGGCAAGAATTGTGCAAAGTACCAGTTGCAAAGAACCAAAAACTAATCATTGGCACCTGGAGGTATGTCGTCCGGAGCTCCGATGAGAGGGTCATCACTAGGCTGGAGCACGAAAGGCTTCGCACAGGTTGAGCAACGATGATTTTCCGGTGCATTCGAGAATGCTTCAAATAACATGTCGATCCACTAACTTCTGAGGGTGTCCCGATGGAGATGGTCTTCCATTTGGCTCCTTCAGTCAAAGATGAGTTCTAGCTGCTCCGGACTGAAGAGAGGAGGTAGAGCTGGGTTGAATTCAAGAATCGCAGATAGTGGTGGAGGCTCCAAGACTGGGTGGTTCTCCTGCGCGGTGCTAATGCCTCCATCATTGATCGCCTCTATCTCTTCTGCAACTTTGTTGACGTTGTCCTAGATTGAGACGCTTGAAGCCTTGTGGAGGAATTCCTCCTCGAATATGCAGGTGGTGCCTTCCATGGAAGCTTGGGAACTTGTGCTAGTTGTATTGAGGCTAGGGAGCTGCAATTCATCTAGTACTGTGAAGAGGAGGGATTCTGGTGGAACCTGGATAGGTTCCTCTGGAATCACCTCCTCGATGCAGGCCATTAGTGGAGTCCTTGGTTTCTCCAAGCATTGAGTCCTAGAAATGGACAAGGCTCTTTCCATCTATTGCAATCATCTCAATCGGGCGGTGTAGTTGTACCAATATGGTCCGTGCCTTGGCTTTCCCTTCTCCCTCGGCATGGCTAAGCCAGGAGGGCTAAAAATTTGCTAAATTAATGTCTGGAAGACTCACTGCACAGTAGTCCCATTCTTAGAGCAGGAAGGGTGGAGGAGCTTGAAGGAGAAATAATTCCAGCCCTAGCCCAGAGGGAGAGATAACCCCTGGGTGGACATGACCATTGTATGCACCTGTCTCCTGCAATTAATCCTTAATTCCTCCATGACCAAACTTGAGGGAGTTGTCCTCTCATTCTCTGCAGATAATAATGGTCGCCCTTCATTCAATACCGAGGTGAAGGGCGACGACCGGCCATATTTATGGTTGGAGTCCTGGGCAGGCTATGTGGCCTCCCATCGCTACGTCGCACCCCATCCTGGAGAGGATAATATTTTATGGCTAAGTCCAGACAGTGGTCTAATAGCTTGGTATGTGGATAGGTTTTCACATTCCAATGAATTAACTCATCCATAGAATTCACTCCCTTGTTTGTCAGGAAATAAAATATTTTGTTAGCATCTCTTTTCACATGGGAGGGGATAAGAGTGAGATTGGGTTGTAAGAGGGATTTGAAATCTTCCAGCAATTTTGAGAGTCTTCAGCTGGGTGAGACATCCGAAGGGTGTGATCCATGAATGATTTTAGTGATAAGCTAGATGATGATCTAGGAATCGCCCTCTACTATGAGTTGATGTAAGCCGTGATCTGTTGCTAGCTTGACCCCTCTGAGAAGGCTCCAGATATCTGTTGCATTATTTTTTTTGTGTCCCAGATATCCTGCTACGTAATGTAGAATTTTCCCCTCCTCGTCTCGTAGGACCGCTCCAAATCCTACCGGTCCTGGATTCCCTTTTGAAGCGCCATCAAAGTTCAATTTAATAAAACTAGGGGGCGGGGGGGATAATGAGATCGAGCTACTACTGGTCTTAGTGATACCAGTATTCTTTTTTCCATTAGTGAGGTTAAGCTTCAAGGCCTATAGGATATGAATTTCCCCAGGATTGCATTTAAGGTCCTCTTGGGTCCACTGCCTAGCTCTAATCATTTCTCGAATCAAGTTCATAATTCTTTCCCAGGTTGAAAGAGGGGGGGAGGACGTAGAGCGAAAAACCCTTTTGTTTCTCTCTTTCCAATTTTGCCAAACTGTGAATCCTGGTAATAGCTGCTAGATACGATCTAGGATTGGATTTTGGTAGGAGATTGAGTCCCAATTCTCCACTGTTGTTATGATGCTAGCTCGATTTCTATTGGAGCAACATATTAGTTGTGCTCCCATAGCCCAGATGATATCACTGTGGTTGCAGAGGTTAAATAAGTGCTCCATCGTTTCTTCCTGTTGCTGACTTAGGGGACAGATTGAAGGGACAACAAACCCATGTTTTCAAAGATTTTCCCAAGTAAGTATGCAGTTTTGGACGATAAGCCAGAGGAATATTGAGACTTTCGGCTAGAATTTTGGATTCCATATCTTTCCCTAGATGTGCTGCCTTGGTTTCTCCTGGTAGTTTTCCTATAGATGATAAGATTCTTTTACTGACAAACTGCCTGCGGTGGAGTGCCCCCATCTGAGTATGTTTGTTCCTCCCCTTATATGTAATTTCCTTTGATTTGCACAATCTCTCCAGGCCTATAGGTCTAGCTCCGTTTAAAGGTATAGCTCATGAGGTTCAGTCTTCCAGTTGTGCCAGGTTCGGTGTCGATCATTTTATTTCCATAGATCCTTTACATGCAAGGAGTCCCCAGATTGCATTTGTTGATGTAGAGGGATGAGGTCTTCAATAATGGTTAGAGGCGGTTGTTGTTTCCAGGAGTCTTTCCCAAATAGGGAGTGTTCTCCATTCTTGATCTCCCAGAAAGCATGTTTCTATATGAGCATTTGATTATTCCAAGCCGTATTCTAGATATTAGATCCCTGAACTTGATCTTTGAAGCTAATTAGTTGCTCTTCTCTGGTGGTGGTCGCATATTTTCTTTTCCAGATTTTTGCCCAGAGTTATGTGGGGTGCTTGAGCCAACACCACCAATTTTTTTCCCCCATTACTTGGTTGAATTTTCCTGGATCTTTGATCCCTAATCCCCCTAAGGATTTAGGTCTGGAGATTTTGTCCCATCCTACCAGCGCCCACTTTTTGTTTGGGTGATGCCCATGCCACAGGAAGCTGTGCTGGATGTTTCTAATGGCCTTGATGACAAATTGGGGTTTTACTAGAGTAGTGAAGAGGTAAGTGGGTAGAGCTTGGAGAACATATTTTAAAAGGACCAGACGGGCTACAAGGTTAAGTTATCTAAAGGTTTAGTTACTGAGCCTGTTGGAGATGGAGAGCAGTAGACTGTCCCAAGAGATATTACGAGCGGCGACTCCCGTGAGGGGAACACCTAGATAATTGGATGGAAGGGAGCTCTTAGGGATACCCAGAAGCCATGAGATGTGGTTTTGAATAGCCATTGGGGTGTTGAAGAAATAGAGTTGTGACTTATAAAGGTTTAAGGCCATTCCTGAAGCTTCAACAAAGTCTGTTAGGATTGAATTGAGCTTAGTGGCCTCCTGGGTTGTTGGTGTTTTCATCAGAAGGGTATCATCAACAAATTAGTTGTGTGAGGGGGCTGGATGGATGTTGTGAAGAGGTAGGCCTTTAAGGGAGACTTCCTCAACTGAGGCCTTGAGATAGCACCCCAGTCCTTTCGCCAATATAACAAAGAGGAAGGGGGAGAGGGGGTCCCCTTGTTGAATACCTATGGAGGGAGAGAAAGGTTAAGAAGGCACTTTGTTGACTAAGATATAGAATAAATATGAGGAATTAAGCCACATGATCCAAGACACCCAAAGATTGTCGAAGCCAAAGGATTCAAGGAGGGAGCACATGTATTGCTAGTTGATTATCTAAATTTTTTTGGAAAGGTCGAGTTTTATGAGCATACCTGGAGTCCTTGTTGTTTTCAGCGAGTGGATGAATTCATGGGCTAGGGTGACACTGTCCATGATTTGTTTTCCTTCCACATAGCCAGCTTGATCTTTGGAGATGATGTATGACAATATTGGTTTAAGGCATATGGCAATGGCCTTAGTGATAATTTTTTAGATAAAATTACAGAGTGCTATCGGTCTAAATTGATTAGGATGCGTTGCCCTTTCTTCCTTTGGGATGAGAGTGAGGAAAGTGGCATTGAAGGCTGAGAGAACTTGCCTTGAAGTTCTTGATTCCTCCACCACTTGCTAGACCTACTCTCTAATCATTGGCCAACATTAATGGAAGAAGTTTGTCCTGAAAACATTTGGACCTGGAGATTTACTTGGGGGAATTTCTTTGACTGCTTGATCCACCTCCTCTTGGGTGATGGGCCTTGTCAGGGATTCATTTTGTTCATGTGTGACTAGGGAGGGTATGTGCCTGGTGGTCTTGCATATCGCATACATTCTGTCTTCGATGGGTTCTATTAGGAGATCTTTGTAGTAGTTGGTCAGTTCCTCTGCTATGCTGTCATGGTCCATGATGGGGTTTCCCTGGTCATCCTCTAGTTGAGTGATTATGTTGATGTATCTTCAGTGCACCATGGATTTGTGAAATAACTTGGTGTTCCTTTCGCCCTCTTTAATCCACTATACTCTGGATTTCTACCTCCAGAGTATTTCCTCCTGTTCATTTCGCTCTTCCAATTATGCCTTGAGTTCCTCCTCTTCCCTCATTAAGGTTGTTGTTATGTCCCCAGTAATGAAGATATTTTGCAATGTTTCCAGGGATTGCTCAATTTCTTGCATTCTTTGCAGAATGTTCCCAAGTACATTCTTATTCCATCTCTTTGGTTGTGCTTTAAAGTTTTTGAGACATTGTTGGAATTTGTACATGCATGTGTCATGGTCTATTCCTGATTGCGCCCACCATGATTCTAAAATATTTTGAAAGTCTAGGTGAGTGAGTCAGAAATTCGCAAATCGGAAGGGTTTGAATTTGGGCATGGCTCCAGTGTCAAGACAAAGCGATATTGGCCAGTGATTCGAGCCTGGTTTTGAGAGGATGTTGGCTTCAATGATTGGATCCTCCAACAACAGGGTTTCTAAGATGAGGAAGTGGTCCAATATGCAAGCCACATGTTGATGGCCAGATCTTTGATATAACCAGGTGAAGGTACCATTTCTAGTTTCTATATCTATTAAATCAAGTTGATCTATGAGGGATCGAAACTTACCACTATATTGATCAAGCCGCTTGGTACCTCCTGTATTTTCCTCCAACGTTAGGATGATATTGAAGTCACCTCCCAACAAACAGTTAGATGAACCCAACAGTGCTTTGATAGTGGCTATTCTCTTCAAAAACATTTCTTTGTCCTGAGCACTTTGGGGCCCGTACACGTTTGTGATCATGCCTTTTTTGGTTGACCCTATTACTTTGAAGTGAGCCGTGAGCGTGCCAACCGTGGAAAAGGGTTGATATATTATGACTGTAGTTGGGTTCCACAATATTGTCAGACCTCTTTCTGCACCATTGCAGTCTGTGTGAATGGAATCACAGACTCTCCAACAACACCGAAAAATGTCCTTAGCTTCTTCTTTGATGCATTTTGTTTCATGTAAAAGGAAAATGTCTGGATTCTCAACATGAATACAGTCTCAAAGAGTCCTCTGCTTGGATATTCCATTGAGTCCTCTTATATTCCATGTTACAATATTCATCATGATGATTGATGAGGTGGATGGAGATATCCCTTCGTGAGACTCTGGATCTGCCCTGAATTGAGCATATAGTTTCCTACCTCCTTAATGAATTAGTGTGTCGATTTGTGCCCTTGTCTCTTGCTTTCACAGGAGTTTAGTTTGAGCTCAGTGGTTGGGTCTAAGGAGATCCCTAGTCTTGAGGTGGATCCTGTCGTGGAGTCGATTAATAATTTATGCACCTTTTTGAGTTGTTCTACTGGGATGGTTTGCAAATCCTTTATGTTGAATGCTTCCTCCAGTTTTTCTAGATCTATGTCTGCTATATCTTTCTCATCAAGCTGCATTAGAGTATCCTCACTTTCCTCTGGCTTGCCCATATGTGGTTGGCCTGCTAGGCTTGTGTCTTGGTTGTTTTATTTTTCTGTTTTCGCTTGGTGCTTGGATTTACCCTTTTCCTTGTCATGGTTGTATTTTTTGTGTGGATCTATGACCTCCTCTTACCCCCGGAGTTGGTTAAGGATGTTGAAGGAGTTTTTGGTGGGGATTTTCTTAGCACTTTATTAAGTTTGTTTTCTGGGTGGATGTAGTTTCCTTCCTGTGACCATGGTGTAGCCATCATTTTTCTTCCCCTCTCCTACTTTTGGGTTATGGGCATTCAAGGGACAGTCGCAAAAAAGGTGGCCATGTTCATGGCACTTCCTACAGTGAAAAGTTATTTGCTCATAATCCATTGTTTGATTCCAATCCTCATCCTGGTATTCTAGGGTTACTAAACCTAGTAGATCCTTTGATATGTCCATGTAGACACATATTCAAGCATAGGAAGTTTATTTTCTCTGCTTTGTGGCTTTTGAAGATTTGACATATATTCCCACCAGATTTCCTATATCCATTACGATTTCCTCAAGCCAGAATTATTGTGGTAGGGAATATAGTCATATCCATACCGGAGCCATTGTGAAATCTTCTTTCTTTGGGATGAAACAATCAGTTCAGAATCTGAGGAATAACCCGGTTGAGTTGTAGAAGTATGTTCCATTATCAAAAATTCTATCCTTATCTTCCAGATTGAAGAGTATGATCGTGAAAGACCCCTTGAAGATGAGTTTCACTTCATTGTCTCCCTTGGGGATCCACCAGTCTTTGATCCATCTCATGAGATCTCGTTCTGAAGGCCAAGGACCAAGAAACTTTCCTACGAGAGTGTGCTCCCTCATGAACTGGGTGTGTTCCCCAAACCTAGTTGATTTAATGGTATACCGTGGCATTTTATTAGATTAGGGAACGCATTTCCCTGGTTCCCATCCGCGAGATGCCTTTGGATGAGACATGCTCGATTCAATATCCATTGCTTTGCTAAATCCTTGTTCCTTGGCTAAGATTTGATCTCTCAAGTGGGGATGTGACTCAAATGTGGGTCGCTTGGCTCGCAGTCCTTCTCTGTCATTGGCGTCCACATTTTGGTATGAGGGGGTTCCCCTCCTCCCCCCCTCTCGAACTTGGGTTCATCCTGTGTTGTTAGAGGCAACGTACTGGTTCTGCTCGACTACTCTGGTGCAACCGTTTCATCAGCGGGGAACGATGCATGCAGGATAGGGTTTTTCTAGGGATTTCTTCTTCACATCCATGGGACAAACTTTTTGTGAAACATAAAATAATGAAAATATTGAATACCTTCTTAATATTAATTTTTTTTTATGAAAAGGGTTTAGAGTGAATCACAAAGGGTTTAGAGTGAATCACCATACCTTTCAAATTATCATATTCTGAATAATACTATGGTTCCAAAGTATTCTTCTCCTCCCCAGTGTTCCTCTGTATGTCTCTCTTGCAAGTCTCCCCCCTGCAAATTTTTGCAAAATAATGAAATAGTGAATATACTTTTAGTATTTAAATGACTTTATGAAATTCAATTCCCGCTCTTTTTTAATTGTTTAAAAAAAATCACGCTTTTTTTTTTTAACTTTTTTCAGCACGACGATGCATTTCTGTAAGATGCACCAGTGTGGCCATTTTACATTATGCACCGGTGCGTCCATATTATTGGATGCACCAGAGACATATAATTGTTTTTTATTAACAAAATCTAGAAACACGACATGGTTGATTTTTCAATGCACCGATGCTTATTGTTAATATGTGCACTAGTGTGTTTGTGTTTTATAAGTGCATCGTTATGTGTTTAAAGTTATTTCAAATTTTATTTGCATATGGTCCTCGAAATTATTTTAGATATGTACATGAAAATTTATTGCTAATTTTGTTGAAATGTAGGGAGAAAATATTATTACATGATCAAATGGCCAATTCTTCAAATTCCAACCCATTCCATATTGTTCAAATTCCATCACGGATTTCTCCCTTTCCATCTCCAGTAAGTTTAACTTATTTTATTTATGTTTTGATTATCTCATTGAATTTTTATTTATCCATGTCAATCTGAATAAAAATGTATCCAAATTTGCAGGATCCTGATTCAGAATTGAGTTCAAATGCATAAAATATTCTAGTACCAATTCAAAAACGTTGGAAGTTCTTATGATTTATCAAGAGCAACATACCACAATCAGTTGGTAGATGAAAATGGACAATTGCTTTACCCTACCAATTGTGACATTCCTGCATCTTCCAGCTGCAATCCTTGGTCCGCGATGGTAATAATTGTTTTTATAATGTAATTTGAACAAACAAATTATTGCATTGTGCTTACTAATATCATCAATGTACTAATGTTAAATATTTTTGAAATTAGGATTCTTCTGATGATTAGCGACCTACCTACCATATTCTGTTACACCCCACAACAATGTCAACCCGAGAGAAGGATGTGTTGATGGGACTTAAATTCCTTGATTCAACAACAGGAACCAAAACTGCTACCGAGGCCCAATTAGACTCTTATCTTCCGAAAAGGTATTCACTGTTGGTTTATTTACTGGGTCTGTGGAAGCTAGATTTATTTCCTGACCATTGCCAGTTGTAGAGTCTTCTACTGAGTTCAAAGCTTGTAGCAGGAAGTCCTTTTGTTGAGGGATCCTACATATGTCCATGACTCATATGTTATCCCTTAACTTCTTCAAATATTCAACTATGTTGTAATCCAGTTTGGGCGATTCTCGGGTATGGATGGTTATAGGTTTTTTACTGGGAGAAAAAGGTTCTTTCGGGTGATTGGGTGTTGTCTCATTTCTCGAAGTTTGGGTAGCAACGATATATTTTGAGATAGGTGGACCTTTAATGCACTTCTGCACCACCAAGACCTCGACGGGTGGTTCTTGAGACTCAAGCAGGTTGTCGGAAGAAATGATCAGGTCGAGATCCCATATTAGTATGGTTGTATCTTGTGGTGGATCAATATTTTCCTGGTCAGTAATATTCATAACTGAACTGCTCGATTGTTCGGTCAGGGAGACTTCATCTAGAAACCGATTGGCCATCAAATTCATGGCATGCACCTGTTGAGGGAAGTCTCTTTCAGAGTGGTTTTCCTAGTGATATGTACAGAAAGAATAAGATGCTACATTCCCTAGATAGATATTTAAGTTAGTTGGGGAAGGTTCAATCACCTTGAATGGTGGGTTCCTTTTAAAGAAAGGCTTATAGGGCCTTTGTCCTTGGTTTCCTTCCCTTGCGTTTATCTTCATATCTATGATCTTGTTTGATAATTTCTTAACCATGTGTTGTATATCTCTTATGTCTTCATTACCCTTGTTGGGAGTATGTTTTTCTTGTTTCCCTGACGGTCTAGTCAAAAGAAGTTCTCTCCTGGGAGGAGGTTGAGATTCTTTCTTAACTAAAGAAACATGGCCTTCTTTACACCCTTTCATCTAGAATTATATCGTTTTGGCTTCTTCAAAATTCTCAGCTAGGGTTCGTTTAGCAGCCCTTTTTACGAACATGGAAATAGAAGTTGGGAGAGCGTTAGCATAAACTTCGATTTTAAATTCCTGAGTTGGCTTAGCTTCAGGCTAGAAATTGTTCAACATGGTCGTGAATCTTTGATTGAAGTCTTTGACCCTTTCTTTCTAACTCATGGTGGCGGTGAACAACTCGGCCATCAGAGCTCTCATAGTAATTTCTTCGTCAAATTTGTCTAGAAAATTATTCTGGAACTTCGTCCATCTGGTTATAGATCCTATCGATAGATTGAAGTACCACGTGAAAGATGAATTCTCAAATGTATAGGGGGAAAGTCTGCATACTATGTCTTCATGTTGGACATTCATAAGCCTGATCGCTGGTATAAATTTCTTGATATGATATTCAGGCAATCCAAAGGTTTCAGGATCGAACTTAGAAAGAAACTTCTCTAGATGTCGGGGAAGGTTATGAACTGGTCCCGAGAGGGCCAAAGCATCTCTGGCCAACCAGGGTTAATTGCTCAGAGGTGGGTTCCCCCTTTCATCATTATGGTCGTTGTTGCCTTCCATATCTTCAGACTTTGAGTTAAACTTCTCCTCTTCCGAAAAATCGTCTGGTTCGAAGACGTCGCCAGCTGGCGTTTAAGGTATCAAATCAAGAGGATATTGGATTTAGGTAATTGTGAAATCTATTACATCTTCTACCGAGTGCACGAAAACCTCGTCGGGAGTACTAACCACTAGTATTCTTTGTTGTTTTCTTCGAGGGAGTATGGGAGCAAAGGACAACACACTGATCTATCGGGCGTAGGCTCTTGTGATTCTTTTGAATTGATTTACCTCGTCATGAGGAAGAGCGTAAGGTATTTCAGGGTGAAAAGGTTCTTCCTCGGGTTGGGGTGAGTTACTCGTTTCAGGATTACTCAGCGTGTGTGGGTTGTATTAGGAATGACTAGCCATGCATGTGGGTTGTTTTGAATCTATAGGTTGTTTGAAATACTCTGTAGAATATATATCCAGCCATTCATTCTCAACCCTCCTTCTAGCGCCAATTATGTTGATGGGCTTTAAATCCCTTGATTCAACAGTAAGAACCAAACCCGCCACCAAGGCCCAATTAGACTTTGCATTGTTTAATAGTGGAATGGTTCTCCAAATCTTGTGATCCGAAAAAATTATCGATGGGCTTTACGTTTTCTTGTGAAGGCTCTTCCTTCAGTTTGGACTATCTCTTTTTGTATTTTCTCTTGGGTGGGACCGATATGAGATGTAAGCTGGTATAAACCAACTTGGAACCAAAATGGAATTAAGCTTAACTAAGGGGAAGAGGTTGAACTTGGGATAACCCGTTGCTCAAGCATGAAGACAACAATTTTATACCACAGGCCTAGTACTAATACATTAACCATGTGAGCATCCAATTACTGTATGAGATACTAATTACCAGAAAGAAAACACATATGCAATGAGATAATGGCAAGCAAAATAATTCATCTACCATAATTATTCATCACATAATAACACAACGATTCATCTTCATCATTAAAGCAAAGAACAACAAAACATTGCACCAGATAACTTGACAACATAATTAATTCCTCTTACTCATTACAGCATCATTCATGAAACATGATAGAAAATAGTTCTTCTCCATGTCCAATCACACATGTAGCTGATGAAAATAACTTGTCTTTGGTCTAGAAGGACTTCTCAATTCAAAGGGAGCTTCAAAATAATTCTTAACCACTAGAAAGAAAAAGTTCTTGCAACAACCATCGACCTCTAACTAATTGGTCGATGTTCTTATTTATAACATAAAATCCAACTGAAAATAACGGCTAAGTGTAGTTTGAACAAAACAAAATTCTCCACGTGGCGTCTTCTTCTAACAGTTTCTTTAACAATCAACCCGGGATATCTCTTTGAAAGGATGATTTTTCTCATACTGAGACCAACTGATAAACATCTCTTCGCAGGTTTTGGCCCATGGGAATCTGTGTTGTTCCATCGGAGACGCGTAAAATCCTCTGATATCTATCGCATGCACCCAAAACTTCACAAGACTTGTGTTCAAATGATGTAGCACGGTTTGAGCCTTCATCAAATGTTCCATAAATCTTTGCACTTGTCCTGGTGACGTATCAATCACCTTGGCTATCACTTCATCCCATAGTGAATACTGCTTGGCATGTGATCCGACTCTGTTACATAAGTTGATGAAGTTTTCAGGGTCGCTGAACTCGGGGAATCCTATATCCTTCATTGCTTCCTTGATTTTACCCCAATGTTTCCTTTGGGTTCCTCGGTGAGGTTACGGAGAAAACTTTTCTCGGTAGTCAGAGGGATGTTTTCTGCAATTGAGATCGAAATCGTTTAGAAATTACTTATCAGGCAAAGCACATGAAGATGTAAGAGGAAAAAACAAACTGATGCGTACCTGTAGAGCTCGTTAGTCCTGATTGTTAAATACTTATGTGATCCTAGTAACCTTTAGAATGACCTGTAACGTCTTTGTCTGCGTTGTCGCTCCTCTTCAGTTTAGATGAGTTACATCCGCATGCCATAGAGTGGTAGATCAAGTACGGCATATATGAGTGTCGAATCCATTCTAGTGGTCGGTTTCCCCTTGGGGTCGGGAAAGGATGCCAGAGCTGAACGTGTGCTGAAAGTGTGCGTCAGCTCCCAAGGTCAGACACTGTAATAAAGGGAGTCATTAAATTCCTCAGGTCGAGGCAAGTTGTTACTCCAGAAGTCGTATCACCAAGTGTGTCAACCATCATTCGCTAATAATGGAGGCTGGGGAGATTAAAGAGTTTGGAATGATCGCACCGTATATTCTCTGCAACTCCTATCAGTTGCATTTCATACATCTTGGACCATATCCATCATGTAGATATGACGCATTAATTCTTCAAAACATCCTGTCGCAATGCATGAGTGTTCCTTAGCACATTTCATCTCATTGCCCCACTCTGCTATAAATTCTAGATGTTCTGTGTGGGTTCTATGCATCAGCCAATTTTGTATACTAGTAGCAACTGGTCTTGTGAGTTCAATTCTATCAAACTCTATGTCATGGCCCTTTATCCAGTCACGGACATCTAAGAAAATACGTTGTCGCACCATGGGATCCCCTCAAAACACGAGACGCGGTTTGCAAGGCAGCTGGAGTGCCAGGTCCAAACCCCAACATGCATGGGACTCTTTCTTATTGGCATTGAGTGTCTCTGAGGTCTCAAAAGGAGGTCCCTACCTTTGCTCAGAAACGATGTAAGCGCCTCAAGCGGAGGTCGAAGTGGAGAAAATTACGTCCGAAGGACACATGTTGGAGGCCATGCCCTCTCAAAAGCATACACCGCGAAGGAGGAGAAGGCCCAGAAAAAGTAAGGAAGTAGGAGGAAGCCACATATTGACTGAGCTGAGTGCACACCCGGCTGTTGAGGAGTTCATAATGCATGCTACCCAGCTAGAGCCTATCGGGACTACCAGTCGAGGAAGCAGGAGTCAAATGCGAAGGACAAAGGCATTGGGTTCTAACGTTGAAAGCCCCAATCATCAGCTAGAGCAGGAACAAATCACGATATATGAACTTTATCAAGAAAATAGAGAATTGTGGAGACAGCTGGCGGCGAAGAACCAAGAGGTATCAACACCACAAGGTCATGAAGGAAGCACAAATTGGCTCAAGATACAGCTTCGGGAAGCACAAGATACGATTGTCCATTTGCGCGAAGCACAGAGGATGATGGAGGAAGAGAACATGAAAACACTATAAGGCGCATGAAGCAGTCCGGGAGAAGGTCCATGTGCAGGAGATACATGATGGGTGGACCCTTGTTTTGTATTCTCAGAAGTGACGAATGTTTTGATAGTTTTCCCTGTTTGTTGTGATAATTTTCATGTTCTCAATGTAACTGGGTCAGTTGGCCAAGGTGTTGGTGTTGTTTATTGTATGTTATCTAAGCCCGACGGGAACCTTAATTTATGAAATTTCGAAATTTTTTTGCATGAAAGGATTCTAATCATAGCAGTTGAATGTATCGTGTTTCCTCTTTGCGTGTAAATCTACTGTATTCTTATCTAAGCTTCTCGTAAATTATGTGATTTTATAATTATCATTGTCCTGATTTGTTTTGTAAGTTCGTTGATATTTTCCTTTAGAAACTTTCAATGTTGATTGATGTTGACATGGTGCCGCTGACTCGGGGCTCATTAAATAAAACCTAGAACTCAACTCGTGGGTAAGGGTTGCACTCAGGACTTCATTTACGTTGAACACGCTAAATTGAGCTAGATATTGCAACTGTCGATGCCAGGTGAGTGTCGGGGATCAACGTTCAAAAAATAAAAGCAACGCATAGTTTCTTCGTGGGTTATTGTCTTTTGAAACTCTTGATACCGAAAACGTTTCGGAAGTCGGCGATCAACGATTATTATTTCATTTTTTGTTCAATTCTTATTGTTTCAACCTTTCAACGATGCCGAGAGAACCGATCATCGAAGATATCCTTGGTGAATCTCTTTCGTGAAAGAAAATGTTCGTTCGTCGACGCCGATGAAGATTGGGGCTCAACGACTTTGGTTCTCTCTAGTGTTTTCTTTCACGCTTAATCCTTTCCGATGTTGAATTCCTTAAGCAGGCCCAGGAAAACTTTGACTGTCATTTATCTAATTTAGATACTAGTCTTTTAATTTAATGATTTTCATATGTCCAAGAAAGCATTTAAAGACTTAATGAGAATAAAAAATGATAAGAAAATGACACATTTTTCATATCAGACAATGCCAAAAGATCAAGTGGTACGCAATAAGTGAATTTTACGTAGACTTTTTAGGGTGTGTTGAGTGCTCAATAGGCTGCAATGAGAGCACAACTCAGAGAGGAATCGTACCAAGAATGGTTGAATCAACCACCTATTCAATTCCCACTACGTCCAGATTCACCAATTAGGAGTGATTGCAACAATACTAGTAGTTCTCCAGAAGTTGGCAATGGATACAATCAAAAAGAGGTTGGTATGGATGACTACTTATGGGATACGAATGCCATGGAGACAATGTTGTTAGATTCATTCCAGAATGATGAGTTAGGGGATGATGCTCATATCAATGATACCATTTTCGAAAGCCTAAAATATTCTTCCACCACCCCTCTTTTTGGACCTAGTGCCTGGTCAAATTCTACCCAGCTTGGGACAATAATGTTACTTTACAAAGTGAAAGAAAATTTTGGCATGTCAAACACATGTTTCTCGGCAATATTGAGGTAATTGACTAGCAAGTGCCTTATATTAATTTTTTGAAATCTTTTCATAGTACAATCAAAATTAGAAATGGCCGCTTTTATAAATGTTAAATGAACTTGTACATTAGTTCTATTGCCCACTAACTACAGGATATTTAAAGATAAGGTTCTTCCTAGTGATAATGTTTTCCCGATAACTGTAAAGAGGCAAATCAGTTGTTGAAAATGATGGGTATTGAGTATATATCATATCATGCATGTCTGAATGATTGTATTCTTTGTAGAGGAGAATATGCAGACAAAGATATATGTTATAAATGTGGGCATGAAAGGTACCATAAATCAAATAAAAATGGTAAATCGCATGGTCCTCCTCATAAGATATTGAGGCACATGCCTATAATCCATAAGATTCAAAGGATATTTCGTTGCAAAGAATTAGCTATGTTGCGGGGAATGCATGCCTCACACAGAAGTGAGTTGGGAGTTATGTGAATCCCAACAAATTGAATAGCCATGAATCATATAGAGAATACATGTCTAGAAAAATTCAAGGATGAAGTACAAAGTCTACAACTTAGCATATAAATGGATGGTGTGAACCCATATTCCCTCCAAAACACCAACTATTATATTTGGCTTATAGTAGTGATCAATAACAATATCCCCCCATGGTTGTCCGTGAAGAATGAACATATTATGTTAGCTCTTTTATTCCCTGGTAGAAGACAAGTGAAGAACATGGATGTCTACCTACAACCATTGGTAGATGAATTGAAGGAATTATTGGAAGGGATACATGTATACGATGTATCAAGACCCATCGCAACAGAAAAGAGTTTTATGTTGTATGGAATATGTGCTTACACCACACATGATTATCCAAGATTAGGATTTTCCTATGGTAATTAACATGTTTATTGATTTGTTTATATCCGTAACAATATCTTATTTCATATTTTATTCGTTGTGATTGACATTCTATTCTTAAATGCTAACGTGTAATGTATACAATAATTTCGCAGGTATTGTAACTAAAGGCTATCATGGATGTAAATTTTGTGGACCTTCTTTGAAGGCTAGGTGGTCCAACCACCTACAAAATCCAGTGTTCAACTGCTCGAGGGTATTCCTCTCAGAAGAACACGCTTATAGAAGAGAAGCATCTGCTTTCAATGGTAAACCAGAGAGAACCCAAATACCTACAATAATGACACCAACATAATGGCTTAGAGAATATGAGAGAGATAAGGAGAAGGACATTACATAAATGTTCGAATCGAATGGGGAGACTATGTTCGATGATCCAGAATTCTTCAACACCTATGTTTAGAAATTTCCCATTGGGATGAAAAGGAAATCTATCTTTTATGAGATCCCCTATTGGGAGCATCTTAAGATTGCCCACTTACTAGATCTCATGCATATATTTAAAAATGTTTCATCTTCTTTATGGAGGGACACATCATCAAAAAGAGTGACACATTGGTTGTGAGGAGAGATCTTATTTCTTCAAAAACTAAAAAGAAACATTAGCCAAGACAAGTGTTAGGTGAAATATATGTCGTTATAATAACGTTGTAGTACTTGCCCAACTATTTAATTGTCAACCCGGGGTACGTAAACCGATGAAGCACGTGCACTGTTTGTGCAGGACTGAAGTAGAACTAATCTAATCTAATCTATGTTGTTGAAATCAAACTAATCTAAGAAAGCATTGAAACACTAACTAGGAAGGCATGAAATTGCATAAGGGAAATACAACATGTGAAGAGTTAACAACCATGACATATGTGAGCTCACACAATAAGACGATGTTGAATTACATTACAAGAATCAAATCAATCTTCATGAAACAATAATGAAAGTATGAATCAATGAAACCAAGCTAAGAATCCCTTTTCTTCATCAAAAGCTAATCAAAATCTAATCTTCATTCTAATGATCTAATCCCCCCTCATTCCCCCTCATGAAGAGAGAGCACTCTCTTATATACATGAGAGTCTTGAAATGAAGATAACCATCTCATAATGATAGATCCATTATTCTCTCAACCACTCTCAACTACTTTCCCATTATTACAAGATATGATCCCTTCAAATCCTCCACATGTCTCTCATGAATCCTAGATAAGATATGCCACCCAAATCTTCCATGATCTTCTCCTTGAAAAGAGGCTTGAATAACTATCTCCTTTGGAATGATGGAAGAGATATTCGAGAAGTCTTTTTGAATTAATTATCCACATATTCCTACACATTACAAAGATCACACATAATTGAGATATATGTGAAAACATGTATATTTTCTAATATTTAATCATAAATTCATTTTTAATACTAAAATGAATAAAGTGGAAAATAATAATGTGAAACCCAAATGTATTTATGAAAATGATATGACGAAGGTTTAATAGGGCGATGAAATGTAAGGAATAGTGAAGGGAAAGGTGGATGAAAATAGGAAACTTCTGAGCCCCAACAACAAGAAAGTGGAGGAGAGGTTGGTCCCTCTTGGTCTTTCAAAGAAGGTGATGTCCCATGGATTTTGACGAAATAAGATCTTTATTTGGAAAAATAAGTTATATTGGGTGTGAAGGTGTCTTCTTTATATGGGTCTTCCCTAGGACATTGCTTCATTGTGCATCAAGAACATTTGTCGGGGTTGAAATCACATGACCGTTTGAACCTTCTAAACGTACAACGTATGTCAAAAATATGATTTTTTTATTTGTAATTTTTATTTTTATGCCATGGGATAAAACAATATTATGTTTTTATGTGTTTAATTTGTAGTGTCATTATCCTTTGCTCGTGCATGGGTGTGTGAACCATGACTTCCCCCATGACCTAAGGCATTCCATATATAAATGATATGCATTTGTACATTGGATCACATGAAAGGATATTCATATGGCTAACATTCCATGGTGCCATCAAGAGATAGTTGAGATTGTGTGTATGTTTGTGAAGGAACTACTGTTGAGTTTCATGGACTTGCAGGTTCATCTTCTAATTCACCTAGTAGATGAGATTGAATTAGTCAGGGTGGTCTCCTGTCGTTGGATGTTTTTTTTAGAGAGGTACATGAATAAATTGAAAGGATTTGTTCGTCAAAGGGAAAAACCTGAGGGATCTATAATAGAGGGGTACATATCATACGAGTCTTTCTATTATGCCAGTGAGTAAATCAAGAATATATACAACACACCATGTGCATTGATTTGGGACGACGAAAGCGACGAGGAAAAAAGATAAGGGGAGCTTCTCCAAACGAATGGAAAAAGGCACTTGATAAATAGTAAGTGACTTATCGTTTGTCAAATTTCTACACAGTAACTATTCACACTAAACTTCATATTGTATATTTTCATGATCTCATACGTACTATATGTTGGTTTGATTTCATGAATACATCAGCAAATTTAGAAATTGATACCATCAATAAATTTATTCTTTACAATTCAGTGGAAAAACAATTGTGGGTCACATTGTACGCACATAAGAGGAGGAAATGGGAAAGTGACAGGAAATAATTCAGACAGTTGAATGGTAGAAGCATGCCTTATCCTGATCATTTAAAAGAAAATATTCCAATGATATGCCCCAACAATTGGGTTGATGACCAAGTCAGAGAGAAATATGGTGCATCCGGTCGTTACCCGCGTGAAGAAGTGGATGCACTAAACATAGGGATTGGTTGCAACAACTTAGTAATAATATTTTTGTGTACATAATTTTTAACTTCGTAATGCATATTTGAATTGTAAGTACATATATATTATTTTGTATTTTAATGGTCGGGTTATTAGACACATATTGGCACTCTGATTTGTTCATTTTTTATAGGTGCATTTGTTCCCATATATGTGGGCATATGGACATCATTTTCGCACAGAGGATGTCGATGATGGACACATGACACATGACTGTGGAGTGGAATTCGAGTTTGACCAATCTAGTCGCGCTAGCCACCGTGATCAAATCACCATACAGGGGAAGTTAGGTTACGTCGGAAAGATACAAGAGATCATTCAAGTGGACTTCTCTTATTTCCAATGTGTTATTTTTCGGTGCAAGTGGTGGGACACCTTTGATTGGAATAATGTAAAGGAAGATCGTGATAGTGGGATGATATGTATCAACTCTAAAAATATGTGGGATGAAGCTAAGGAGGCTTATGTTTTCCCAAAACACTGCAACCAAGTGTTTTTTTACCCAGATGTGTTGGATAGGGATTGGTGGTTTGTATTAAGATACGACCCTAGATTAAAACATATTTTTTAGAACAACAGTGTTATCATGCCAAGCGACGAAGATAATGAGGGTGATGACAATAGAGAGTGATATGTACATGTTTTATTTCATCTTTAATATTGTTGTTGTATTTTTTTATTATATTATTTATTTCACTAATTATATTGTTTTTTATTCATCTTCTGATCGAGGAAATGTTAAGTTAATTATAACAAATCTTTGAACAATTTTAGTTGGTTAAAAGTCAGTTTGATGCGTAATGTGTTTGTCTTTCAAATTATTTGTGATTGCATGGAATGTTAGTTATTCAAATATATTTATATGTCATTGCATATATTTCAAAATGTTTCATCTTCTTTAAGTATTTCCAATTGTGAAATCCTGAAAAATGTTAGATGTCTAGTTGAACTTTTAATGGGATACTGAATTCTACTTTTATATTCATATAATTAGATGTATGATATGGTAGATATGCATGTTTAATAGTAGAACATTTTTGAGGATATGTTAACATGATGATTCAAAAATTGAGTTTATGTTCATTTATTTTGTAGATCTAAAATCAAGATTAATAAAAAATGTGGTTTATGATTAAAAAATTAAATTTATAACATGATTTTGTGATAATTTGGTTTTTAATTAAAGTAATGTTTGTTAGTTTACATACTTTTATCATTACTTTTGAAAATATTTATAAAATTATGCCCCCAATGTTGAGTAAAACCACAATTAATGAAGTAATATTTTAAAATTTGATAGAAATCAACTTACGAAATAATGACAAAAATAACAATAGGAAGATTTGCATCCATAAAATGTTAAAGTCAATAGAATGCTTATCATTGGAGATCATAACTTTTTTATAATAACAATTTTCAGAGTAGAAGAGTCTATTCAAAAAGAGTAATTAGTACAATAGAAAATAAAATTTATTCATATATAATTTGTTTTTTGAAAAAAAAAAATAGTTAGAATTAATGTGTATAATGAACTATCTATGCAATTATAGTTTCAATTTTATAATTATAGTTTCAACTATATTGAAATTTGTAATTTATAAAAATAAACATGATGATGATAACCATCTTATAACAAACATAAACATCTAAAATACACATTTATATTCTCTTGCTAACATCATCTAATTATATATACCTCTAGCACATATAAACATCATTAATTAGCTAGCACACATATCTAATAATTTAACAGGGCATCATCATTGTGATCACATCTAACAAAAGACAAGAATTTTCTAACATCATCATCACACACACCTAATAAGCATCATTTAACATACACATCTATCAAGCACATTTAACATTAAACATATCTAACACGACCTAAAAATGTACACATCAACATCAACATATTATAAATTAATTAAGTACATCATCATGATCAACATGAAAAATGCACGTCTAATGAACAATGCTATAACATACACATTTATGAAGCACATTTAACAAACATATCTAACATGACCTAACAATATACACATCAACATCAACATATAAATTAAGTACATCATCAACATGATCAATAGAAAAAAAACACCATATATATATATATATATATATAGATCATGGACAAGTCAAATAACTACTATAACATATCTGGTCCAACCGGTGGGATAATTTGCATATCTACAACAATAGTGGAGGCATGGTCTGTAGTGGAAGATGATGGATGATGAATAGGTCTTTCCTTCTCATCTAGGTGAGGTGAAAGAGGAGGATGAGGAATAGGTTTAGCATGCTCATCTAGGTGAAGTGAAAGAGGAGGATGAGGAATAGGTCTGACATTCTCATTAAGGTGAGGTGAAAGAGGATGTGCAATATGTGTTGCCTCCTCATGATGAGGTGAAAGAGGAGGATAATAAGGATGTGGAGAAGGATGATCATGACCACCCTCATCAATTGATGGGGTACTGGACGAATGAGTCATACTGGAAGAATATTTGTGCTATCACCGGGAGCCCTCCTCGTTGTTAGTAGCCTATAAGCTCTGACGATATGACGCATAAGAGACATAAAATCATGCGACATATCTCTCCAAATATCCAAGAGCGTAGAATTTTCCCTGATGTCTCACATCAGGGTAGGGCAAACTCCCACCTTAGTCAAAAGTGCAGAGATTCAGTTGCCCAACTCCAACCTGAATCTGGGATCGGGCCTACGACACATGTCGTCAGGTATCTGCACTCGAGGACCCTGACCCACCATGGCCTCAGGCATCATATCCTCATCACCATTTTTTTGGGGAGGAGGCACGTCCCCAGTGAAAGTGCCAATATCTGCAATATATATAGTACATAACAATAATTACAAAGTTAATTCATTAAAAAATTGAATATAACAAGTTAAAGAACGTGTTAGAATGAATTTTATTCTAATTAAGTAAGAAAATAAAATGAAACTATATTAATTTAAACAAAACACTAATATTACCTCTATCATCTGGTGCCTCATCTATTGTGAAAAGTATGTTTGGAAATCCTCGCCAATCCAAACCCGCGTAAGGCAATGACACCATGACGAACATGTGATCCATCGCACTTCCTAGTAGCCCTAGTGTGTTTGGCACAAACATGGCCAAAAAATTCGCCTGGCCCCTCTTTGGAATCATCTCCCCCCACATGCGCATCTACACATGAGTCCTCGGCGTAAGAGGCTGACGGACAAAATTCAGCCTCGTCTATGAAAACCTCTCAAAAAATAAGCAAAATAGCTCTAAGGAAAATGGGAAGTTCGACCTCCCATGTATCATAGCCCGAAATTTGTCGAGCGCTAGAAAAATGATCCAGGTGGATATCGGGGGCCACCCACCTTTTCCAAATGGCTCAAAACAGTTTTCTGGCCATTTTGGCAATTTACTATTTTTAGCAGGTTTTCACTTCCGGGGCCATTTTGAGGGCCTAAATGAATTTTTTTCGAGATCGAGGTTCTCAATGATAGTCGAAGGCATAATTGAGCCCCCAAAATGAATCTCCTCGATGATACCTTTCCAACGAGCTATCACACGCCTAAAACGGAGATCATATGCAAAAGTTACGACCCCGGGAAGTTGATGCACCAACTTACCCAAACGGGGCCCACATGA
>ML817958.1:36265-48878 GCA_009831015.1 Picea engelmannii
TACTGTATCTCTGTGTTTATGGTTGCATCTCTGATATATTTCTGTTATATTACTGGATATACGCGATATCTCTGTGCATTTCTTTATTATATCTCCGCTCTCATTTCGTGCCGAAAATAATCCGGATCAACAAAACTACTGTAAAAAATGGAAAACCATCTGATACATCGTGGTCGTTGTACCAATGAATCAACATATTACAAAAGAGGGCAGTTAATGCGTCTTCCATTACTGGTAAAATGGGCTATGGTAGTCACTAAGAGTGAGAGGCACCTAACCTCCTCTGCACCGAAAGACGCGATTTTCAGCTATCCACTAGACACCTTAAAATTAGTTGGGGATAGTACCTCAATCCTAATATATTGTTGAGAGTACATGAGCTGAATATCAATGGAAACACCTACTAGGACATCTAGGAACTGGAGAAAATCCCCCCCTCTCCTGGATATCCCAGTGATAAAGTAAACATCCTCCTAAGTGGGATGGTACCACTAATCCAAACCCACACAGAAAGCCTAACGATGGACATCCCATCGATGGATCAGATGCACCAACAACCCAGAGTTCCCCTTAAGGGATGTAGCCTCCTCATAGTACTTAAGGAGGCCTACATCCCTCAAGAGAGCATGATTCGTTGGAGTAATAGGGTGAGGATACAAATCCCTCTCCCTCTCCCTTGCCTCTCATTCTTGTACAACATTGTACATGTCCACCCTATGCTCATGTTGTTGTTGTTGCTCTCTTTGCTTACATCTTTGCATGATTAACATATGAAATACATATGCCTCTCTCATACATAAAACAATAAAAAATATATATTGAATGGTAAATTTATCTATAAATACATAAAAAGAACTTCCTTCAAAAAATAAGATAATTGCATTAACGGTGCGCCAAAAAAATAGTCATGCACACTTTGCGGTGCAACCATATATATTGTGAGCATTGTGATCGGTCAATTAGTGTACACTAACACACATAACATAAATGTTCTACTGTGTTATGTAGTGCGTTGGAAAACCACATCGGTTGCTACACTACAAACAATACGCCCTGGTGTGTTACATTTATCATACGCACCACTTAAACCAAAAAATAAATTAAATTTTAAAGTAGGTAAACAACTATTTAAAATTAGCAAAACAACACAATGCATATACATTCCCTACACGTACTAGTGCGTTTAACTGACATAGTCGCACCGTCACATAAAATTTAACAATTTTTTGAGTATGGAACTTTATAATGGTGTGTTCCGATCATTCCTATCACATCGCACACAATGCCACCAAAAAAATTACTCGGTGCACCGCAACACAATGTTACATTTCTCAATGGTGCATTTGGTAAACATGAACGCCCCGGTACACATGTTTATTGATCCGAGATGTTTTCATCCAGTAACTTATTAAAGAATTGTATTAAATGAGCATAAACTAAAGTACACCATAAACAAGGAAAATCTCAAAAGGAAAGAGACATAAGCATGAAATATGAACACAAAAACTTGATAACGGAGTTCGTCCCTAGTGGACTATGACTCTGGGTCCTGCTCTTAAATGGGTAGGCCTTTTTTATTAACTCCTCAAAAGAAATGGGAAAAATACATAAGTATATCTCATTCTGGAGTTAAGATACATAAGCTTTGCTCAGATCAGAAAACAAACATCACCATTACATTCGTGGTGTTGAATTACCTAAAAATGATTGTCTCCATGCTTCGATCCAAGTCTGGCACTTTCGGACCCAAGAAAAATCTCACCTCGATTTCCATGCCCCTGTCTCAAAAATTTGTGCCTCTTCCATACGGTCGTGCCCTTGGTTCTTCTTCTAACTTATACAAATGAGCATAAAGCTTTGTACAAAAGAATTTATCACCAAGTGTTGTTCTCAACTTGTAATGAGAACTTGTGTCCCCATACATGAGAGATGAACCCCTTTTTATAACCCAAAGGGGAATCTTTACATAAAAAAATATTTAATTACAACTCCTTTACTAAAATCCACTTGGATAGGGTTGTTTATCATCTTGGCCATTTGTTCCAATAGTATGGAATAGTTTGTTTGAGCCATTGTTTAAATATGGCATATATAAAATAGATATTAAAAAAACCCATTAAAATAGGGTGTAAGGCATAACAATATGGTTAATAACCCACCTAAAAATAGTTCTCATGGCATATCTTTTAATGAGTGTGATTCGTTGTAAAACCCATTGATTACATAGTTTCCCGTGGCATATAATATGGAGGAGCACGCATGGCATAAGTTGTTTGGAATCTCGTAACTCGTGGAACCCCGAGGCAATAGTTCTAGAGCACGCGAATCTTGGAATTGATATATATCATTTTTTGGAGTGTGGTCGCATGAATTAGCACATAACCAGGGGCTGGGCTGGGCCAAGGGCCTAGCCTTTTTTTTCCGCCCACATAAAACATTATATTATCTTAAATAATATTTGTGCCATAGAATAAACAAGGAATATGTAATGGCATGTTGGCTAGAGCTGAGTGTAAGGCATTTGTGCTAGGAGGTAAGGAGTTCGATTCCCTATGGCTCAAATATAGCTTTTAATGAACTGTATTGTAAGAGGCCAATGGGGGGTTGCCACATGGCAACCCCCCATTCGTTGTCCTCTGCCATGTGTCAACTGGAAACTGGAACACATAATCTACCACATGTACCTGTAAGAACCTGCCACATATACATGTAACATTGTGCCATATCATCCTATACATATGTGTCATGTGTCACCCTTGCACACATGTCACCTTGACCTTTGACTTTTTTGAACAAGTTTGAACTGAACTTTGATATCTTATAAATTTTTCATACGAGCTTTGTTTGAGGAACCGTTTGCACCATTATAAAGCTTACGACGTGGTCTTCACGATAATGTCATTTTTACTTAGTTTTGGGAACTTTGATTTTTTTCCCTTTCTCTATATGCTGAAGCCATTCTGAGTGTCCCAAGTTGCCTCTGCGAGTTCTGATTTGTTCTTAGCCTTCTATGGATCCTTTTTGGATCACACCTTCCCATTGAGATATTTTTGGACCACCCAAAGATTTCATCAATCAACTAGTAAGTGAGGGAAGAGTTGCCTCACTTTGTCCTTTTCAATCCACTTTGCCTTGCTTGGATGTGTGTCCTTTAAGCCTACTTGAAGATAATCAACATCACCTCTGCGTGAAGTCCTCGTCCTTTTGTCCAGGATGATATATTCCTGTAACTCATCCAAGTACTCAGGTGCAAACTCATCAACTGAAGGTATTGAAAATTCCTCATCCTGATCCATGATCATGGGAGGCTCAAAAAGTTTCAAGTTCTCTACATTCACAACTAAGTAAATCTGCATATAAGGTGGAAGATCTAAACGAAAATCATCAGTGTCGCTTTTCTCCAATATAGTGAAGGGTCCATATCGGATGGGCTTGAGTTTCTTGCCTTCACCCTTCAATCTGTGAAGCCATACCCAATCTCCAACCTGGGACTGATGATCAACCTTGTGCTTGTCATGCTGAGCCTTATACTATGCTTGAATTTTCTCCAACTGTTCCTTGACTGCCTGGTGTATATGTTGGATCCTCTAGATGAACTTGCGGGCTCTGTCCTCTATTCATTCTTAATTCACATCAGTATCTCTCCCATACATAAAGTCCAAAGGAACCTTGGGTAGGTACCCAAAACATGTCTCAAAAGGTGAACTCTGAGTCGATGAACGTAAATCTCGGTTGTAAGCATGTTGTACATAGGGTATATGTTCATCCCATAACTTGGGATGCTTGCTGCAGTAGCCTCGAAGAAGAAGTACCATTGTTATGTTTACCACCTCTATCTATCCGTTGGTCTATGGATGGAAAACAATGCTCTTCTTCAATTTGGTATCCATCATTCTCCACAATGTAGTCCAAAAATCCCCAAGCAATTGAGTATCTCGATCCAAGACAATGGATGTGGGTAACCCAAAGTGAACCCAAACATACTGAAAGAAGAGATTAGCAGTCTGCTCAACAGTGATCTTCTTTTTACATGGCATCAAGATACACATCTTGCTAAACCTATCCACTACAACATACAGATAGTCATGACCCCCTTTGGTCATTGGTAACCCCCCTACAAAATCCATGGAAATTCTTTCCCATGGATGGGATGGAACATGAAGTGGTGAGTATAGCCCCAATTTTCTATTAATGGGCTTATAAGTAGAACACATCACACACCCATTTACATATTTAGTTTCAATTTGTTTCATTTGAGGCCAGTAAGAAAACCTATGCAAATGAGCCATAGTTTTTCCTACCTCAAAATTCCCAGGCACAAGAGAAGTGTGAGCTTCTCGTATTACATGGAGTCGTTTACTTGTAGGAATACATAGCTTTCCAAGATGATAGAGTAATTTTCCCTGCAGACAATAGTTCTCTACCTGTGCACCATGGGTTAGCTTCTCATATAATTCTTTAAAATCTTCATCGATGGCATATTTCTGTACATAGCTATCATGAGATAAAGAAGTATTCTTCAAAATAATAGAAACAACAATAGGAGGTCTAGAAAGCATATCGGCTACCTTGTTACTTGCACCCTTCTTGTACTTGATTACCAAATGAAATTGTTGTAGAAAACCCATCCATATATAGTGTAGAGATTATTGTAGTTTGGTATGTGTTTGAATATATTGTAAGGCCTAGTGATCTGTATGTATAATTGTTTCCTTCCCTAACAAGTAGTGCTTCCATTTCTTTACGCTTTTGATCCGGATTATTTTCGGCATGAAATGAAAGCAGAGATATAATAAAGAAATGTAGATAGATATCTCAGATATCCAATATTATAATAGAAATGTATCAGAGATGCAACCATAAGCACAGATATACAGTAATACACAATTTTATATTAATGAGCGAAAATGTACAAAGACTGTAAAGTATAGAGTGAAAGACTCGCTAGAATGGTGGCAGCTTATCTCTGAGAAGAGATGTGATGGCTACTTGCATCAGTGAGAAAATGATTTTACAATGAGGCTCCAAAGGCCTTTTTATCATAAATAAAATCCAAAACCCTAACCTTGGAAGATGAAAAGCCAACAATTTTGTGGACCTCGTTTTGGGTAGTTTGGTGTATCAACTTCCTGGGGGCGTAACTTTGGCATACGATATTTGTTTGGGGTGAACGATACCTCATTGGAAAGGTATCATCGAGAAGATTAATTTTGGGGGCTCAATTAGAGCCTTTGGATATTATTGAGAAGCTCGATCCCAAAAAACCTTCATTTAGGCCCTCAAAATGGCCCCGGAAGTTAAAAACTGTTAAAAATAGTAAATTGCCAAAATTGCCAGAAAAATGTTTTGATCCAGTTGGAAAAGGTGGGTGGCCACCGATATCCACTTGAATCATATTTGGACTAATGCATACAATTATTTATCATGTGTAGGATAGTTAACAACAACTTGGTTAAAAGTTTCAGAGTGGTAACAGATAGGCTTATGATATTGCATCAATACTACACCCATGGCGTATCCACTGGCAGTTGTCTCAATCTCAAAAGGTTGTTGAATATTCTACAGTGCTAATACTGGTGTGGTACTTATATTCTCCTTCAAAGTGTCTAAATATTTTTGCTGCTTTCCTTCCCACTGAAAAGTGTTCTTCACACCGGTTAAGGCATGCAAAGGAGTTGTTATAAAGGAGAAGTTGGGAATGAATCTCCTTCAATATTGGACTGCACCTAAGAAGATTCAGATTTCGATTACACTCTTTGGCTCATGCCAATTTACAATTACATCAATTTTTGAAGAATCAATTGTCAATTGTCCTCCTCCTACAATATGACCTAAGTATACAAGTGCAGTCTTGCCAAATTCACACTTAGACATTTTCACATACATCTTTTCCCTTTGCAAAGTATCCAATACATGCTTTACATTCCTTACATGTTCATCCCAAGTCCCACTAAAAAAAAGAATTTTGTCTAAATACACAATCACAAAGTCATCTAGGAAAGGCCTAAATACCTCATTCATCACACGCTTGAAAGTTGTCGGAGCATTACAAAGCCCAAACGACATAACTAACCACTCAAACAATCCATGTTTGGTTTTAAAGGCAGTCTTCCATGCATCATGTTCTGCAACCCTAATTTGATGATATCCACTGTGTAAATCTAACTTAGTGAAATAAACAACATTCTTCAATTGGTCAAGTAAATCATCTATACGAGAAAGAGGGTATCGATTTTTCATCGTGATTTGTTTAAGGCCCAGTAATCGACACACATTCACCATGTGCCATCTTTCTTTGGCACCATCACGATCGGAGAACTAGAAGGAGATGAACTGGGCCAGATGACCCCTTGATCCAATAAGCCCTGCACCATCTTCTTGATATTTGTCATCTCCACAAATGACATCCTGTACATGCCCACATTAGGAAGAGGAGAATCTTGTTGAAGATGTATCTCATGTTGGATTTCCCTCTTAGGAGGTAATCCATATGGTTCCTGGAAAATATCATCATACTTAGATACAATATCAATTAATTCCTTTTTATGAGATGGATCACATCCTTGGAAAGCGTCAGATGTCCTGACATCTTTCTCTCTTACGGCCATGAGTACATATCTCTTATTAGTGTTTATAAGTCTTTTCATTTGTCCTACACTAACAAGTGTTGCATTTACCCTCATGTTGTGATGTCTAACAATATATTCCACTCCCCCCTTAGTAAGGTGGTATTTTTTCTCATGACGAAAGAATATTGTTTTTCTATCATAAAGATAAGGACTTTCCAACACTATGCCACATATATCAAGTGGTACAACATCCAAATCCACTTCATCAATCAACTTTGAAGCAATAGCAAATCTGATCCTACATTGTTTGGTGACATTATTTTTTGCTTTATCACATACCCAACCAAGAGGATAAGGCTTCAGATGTTGTTTCGTTTCAAGACCCATGTTCTTGACAAGTGCTTCAGATATTAACTTTACTTGGGAACCCAGATCGAATAATGTATCTATCTTAGTATGTTTAGATACAACTCTTATATGAAATAACTCATTCCTCTTTTGTTCATCATCATGAGATTCATTATTGGAACTTGAACTAGCATGAAGGGAATATTTACCTTGTAGTCCAACTGTTGTGATCTTTCCTTCATCTCCTAAATCAGAACCAAGATCTTGCTGCAGTGTAGCAACGGTTTTTGTCTTCCCCTTTCCACCAAATTGTTTCGGTTTCTTTTCTGGATGCAGTTTCCAACAATGTTCTTCATCGTGACCGCTCTTCTTGCAATGAGTGGAAGATGGTTTTCCTCCTTCTCTCGTTAATGTAGTGGTCTTCTTTTCCTTCCTTTTGAACTTGTTGAAAGACTTTTGTGGGAAATTGGAAGGTTTCTTCATGGGATCTTCTTGAACATGTTTCCCCTTGTTCTCAAGGTGAGTGGCTTGCACACAAACTTCGTCAAGACTAGTGGGGTTAAACAAAATAAAAGTATGATGAATACAACTATGAAGTGTGCCAATATACTTCATTAAAGTTTCATAAGAATCCAAAGGAATGTTCAATGAAAGAGCTTTCTTCCTAATTTCTTTTGTGAAACTTTGTACAATTTGACCTTTACTTTTCCTTAAAGTTTTCCATTCCATCGTCAATTTATGCAAATACCCTGATGGATAGAACTGATTCCTTATCTTTGATTTAAATTCTAACCATGAGGAAAGAAGATTACCACACTTACTCATGTCCTGAAGCTTTCTCTCCCACCATACAAGAGCGGTGCCTTCCAACCGAAGAGAAGCTAGTCTCCCTTTAACTTCCTCTTCGTCAATATGTTGAACACAGAAATATACTTCAACCTGTCGGATCCAATTATCTAGCTTTTCAGGATTAGCATCTCCATTAAACATAGGTAAAGAAAATTTTACATCAAGCTTTAATAATGGTTTCTTAAAAGAGGCTTTATGGCTAGAATGATGAGAATGATGAGAATGCTCAGAGGAAGAAGAACTAGAACTTGAAGGTGAAGATGGAGGCTCAAGAGGATCTCCTCCAGCCCCTTGATTTACCGAAGCATCATCATATGCATGTGCTTCCTTTTTTTTCACTTTCTCCTTCATCTTATTCTCGTAATCTCCATACATTTGTTAAACCATTTCTGACATGAGATAAAATACCATGTGAGATTTTTTCTCTTGTTCATCATGCTTGTCCTCTTCTGCCATTTTCTTCCTTCGGGATGCACAATCAACTTTGGGATTGAAATTATTAAGAGTTCATTCACCTTGCTTGTGCTTGGCCCTAGTAAGCATTCATACTCAATAATTCAAGTCAAAGACGACTACTCTGATACCAATATGATCCGATATCTTTTCGTCCAGTGACTTATTAAAGAATTGTATTAAATGAGCATAAACTAAAGTACACCATAAAGAAGGAAAAGCTCGAAAGGAAAGAGACATAAGCATGAAATATGAACGCAAAAACTTGATAACGGAGTTCGTCCCTGGTGGACTACATCTCCGGGTCCTGCTCTCAAATGGGTAGGCCTTTTTTCTTAACTCCTCAAAAGAATTGGGCAAAATACATAAGTATACCTAATTATGGAGTTAAGCTACAGAAGATTTGATCAGGTCATAAAACAAACATCACCACTATGTTCATGGTGTCAAATTACCTAAAAATGACTATCTTCTTGCCTCGATCCGAGTCTGGCACTTTTGGACCTAAGAAAAATCTTACCTCGATTTTTGTGCCTCTGTCTCGAAAATTCGTGCCTCTTCCGTACGGTCACACCCTTGGTTCTCCTCCTACCTTATAAAAATGAGCATAAAGCTTTGTACAAAAGAATTTATCACCAAGTATTGTTCTCTACTTGTAATGAGAACTTGTGTCCCCATACATGAGAGATGAACCCCTTTTTATAACCCAAAGGGGCATATTTACATAACAAAATAATTAATTACAACCCCTTTACAAAAATCCACTTGGATAGGGTTGTTTAGCATCTTGGCCATTCATTCCAATAATATGGAATGGTTTGTTTGAGCCATTGTTTAAATATGACATATATTAAAAACAAACCCCATTAAAATAGGGCATAGGGCATAACAATCTGGTTAATAACTCACTTAAACATAGTTCTCATGGCATATCTTTTAATGAGTGTGGTTTGTTGTAAAACCCACTTATTACATAGTTTCACGTGGCATATAATATGGAGTAGCGCACATGGCATAAGTTGTTTGGAATCCCGTTACTTGTGGAACCCCGAAGCAATAATTTTGGAGCACGCGAATCTTGGAATTGATATATATATCATTTGTTGGAGTGTGGTTGCATGAATTAGCACATAACCAGGGGCTGGGCCAAGGGCCTGGCCTTTTTTTTCCGCCCACATAGAACATTATATTAACTTAAATAATATTTGTGCCATATAATAAACAAGGAATATGTAATGGCATGTTGGCTAGCACGGAGTGTAAGGCCTTGTGCTAGGAGGTAAGGAGTTCGACTCCCGTCAGCTCCAATATAGATTTTAATGAACTGTATTGTAAGAGGCCAATGGGAGTGTTGCCACGTTACAACCTCTCATTGGTTGTCCTTTTCCACGTGTCAACTAGAGATTGGAACACATAATCTGCCATGTGTACCTGTAAGAACCTGCCACGTGTCCACTAGAGACTGGAACACATAATCTACCATGTGTACCTGTAAGAACCTGTAACATTGTGCCACATCTCTTTATATGGACATGCCACATGTCACCTTTGCAGTGGTGACACGTGTCACCTTGACCTTTGACTTTTTTGACCAAGTTTGACCTAAACTTTGATCGCTTATAACTTTTCCATACGAATTATGTTTTGTTGTCCTTTTCCACGTGTCAACTAGAGATTGGAACACATAATCTGCCATGTGTACCTGTAAGAACCTGCCACGTGTCCACTAGAGACTGGAACACATAATCTACCATGTGTACCTGTAAGAACCTGTAACATTGTGCCACATCTCTTTATATGGACATGCCACATGTCACCTTTGCAGTGGTGACACGTGTCACCTTGACCTTTGACTTTTTTGACCAAGTTTGACCTAAACTTTGATCGCTTATAACTTTTCCATACGAATTATGTTTGAGGAACCATTTGTGCCATTAGAAAGCTTGTGATGATTTGTATGGACATGCCACATGTCACCTTTGCAGTGGTGACACATGTCACCTTGACCTTTGACTTTTTTGACCAAGTTTGACCTAAACTTTGATCGCTTATAACTTTTCCATACGAGTAATGTTTGAGGAACCACTTGTGCCATTGGAAAGCTTGTGATGCGTTCTTCGCGCTAATGTCATTTTCACTGAATTTTGGGAACTTTGAATTTTTTCCCTTTCTCTATCTACTAAAGCCATTTTGAGCGTCCTGAGTTGCCTCTGCAAGTTTTGAGTTGTTCTTATCCTTCTCCAGATCCTTTTTGGATCATTTAACAACACACTGCGTAAAATATATCTGATAAGGGTGGTGTGCTATGTACTTTAATGCATCGGTGTGTTAGTTGTACTTTGACGCACCGCCCCACTAGTTAAATGATTTTCTTTGGTGCGTCCTTAAATGGACGTGTTGGTGCATTTATGTTTACCAACACACCACCAAGAAATGTAACAAGGTATGTGGTGCGCCCTATAAATTTACAAGTCGCACCGTAAGCGGTGCGAGCCTCGAGCCTCGAATGCATCGCACGTTTTTTTTTTTTTTTTTTAACACTTAAAATTTCATTCAATTTTAAATTTTAAACTGGTGAAAACTTAAGTTATGAAGAAACAAGGAGATTACTTGAACATTTTTTCGTCGGGGAGGCATGATTGTGACATACTAAAAAAAACTAAATTTGTCCACCATTTGGAAAAATTCAAAATTCATGCACCCAACAACAGAGGAAAGGAATGCAACCAAGGAAACCATTGATGGAAGGGTGCTTCAGATAGGAAAAGGTTTCACCGATGATTTTGAGCTCTACAACAATAAGAATGGTAAAAATGATTTTTAGTGTCAGTAATTTTTTTTAATAAAACCATGTTCCAATGCGCCCGATTCACAACCAAATCAGGCCATACATGTTTAATGAGCACATCGGTTATATATTAAAACAAAAACATCCCTAGGAAGGTGTGAGTGTGTTTGTGTGCGCACTAGTGTGTATACAACTCCATAGCGCGTCGCCTTTTATTTTTTTGAAAAATTAAAATAGTGTGAAATTTTTTGTTTAAGCATGACATGGTGCGGTATAATAATAGACACCCCAGTGCACTTGGGTTTACAGAGTGCACATCCTAAATTTGGAAATTAACCTTAACGCGATGCTCCATATTGTAGCACTAGTGCGCATGATACAATGGAGGGAACCGATATATTTTTTTGACACAACCCTACATTGTTGCATAAATGTTTTTTATTTAACCATATGACGGTGCACTCTACTAATAGTGAACCAGTGCTTCCAGTGTTACGTTGTGCACCACGTATTTTTAAAATAATACTATTACTGTGCACCATTATTTTCCAATGTGTCTTTATTTCTGTAGCGCATCGAATAATATTGTTCCTTATTTGAAATAGCCCTGCTACGGTGTGCTAGTTTTGAGGGCATCGATGCGCCTATTGTCTAAAATGCATCAGTGCGTTGTGTACTTATAAAAGAATCGGTGTAAAAACATCTGCTAAAACCTCTGGTCACTCACCTCCGCTAGTATCATCTGCTATAAACGTAATTTTGGGATATTTTTATAGGGGCGTCCGCAAAAACCTCTGCAGAGGGTCTTTTCCTTTTAGTGGCATGAGAAAGGATGTGCATGAGACGAGAAATAGTTTGTTGGCATGAAGATCGAGCAGAAAATAGAATCGGGTCATGAGCCAAGACAAGACGAGTGCTAAACCAATCGAGAATTCATTGGCTCAAACCCTAAATTGTGTGGAAACTTCCAATGAAATCTAATGAGAGGGAGAGAGAGCTTAGGTCATGTTGGGTGCACATGAAGCATTGAATGGAGGAGTTTCCTTGAGGTACTAGGAAGCAGTGAAAGGGAACTCACTCTTGTGTTGTGTTGTGATAGAAGGAGAGGTGCTTTGATTTCATGGAGTTCCTGATAGCCAACAAGGAGTTTCATGTGGCGTTGTCCCTTGAAGAATTTTCCATGTTCCCATAAGTGTTGAGAGTTGTCTAGATTCACTCTTGTGATATCATGTTCTAGCTAGGGGGTGGCTAGCAGTAGAAAGAGCACGCTATATTGTGCCTATGGTTAACTGGAAAAGTGCTCTCCCTTATTCAATTTGTTGAGTTTCCTTCAAGTTCAGATAAGTATATTTACCTTGTTTGAATCTCACATACATTCCATGTGTTTTATGAAATGCACTTGAAAATTGATATAAAAAATGCTAACTATAGAGGGATGTATGAGGGAAATATTTTGCATGCAAATTGTAGGAAATTTTGTATGCATAAGTGTGATGAATTTTTTGTTTGCTTCATAGTTCATGAGAAAATATTTATTTTAAATTATATTAAAAAACAAATGTCATTCAAATAAAAATTAATTTTAATTGTTATAGTTTTTTTTATT
>ML817958.1:53454-73093 GCA_009831015.1 Picea engelmannii
ACCCAACGAAGTATTGAGTGATTTCCAGAATAGAAATCTATATGAATACATGTTGATGCCAACATAGGGTTTCTGAGTTATATAAATATCTAATACACAGAAACTAATTATTGATTGTCGCATAACTTGAAATTCGAGTTTTCCCATTAAAACTGATTACATTAATGGAGCAAATAGTTATAGTCTTCTTTCATTACAATAACACAGAGGCAAAGGTTTGGTAACGCAAATACATAAAACATATTACATATTCCAGAGTCAGAACAATACTTAAATGAGTCTTCAACTCTCAAATAGTGAAATCTTATTTCAATATGGGGTTTCCCCTATGTCTTTTCTTTAAAGACTGAACTTACAAATGACCAGTTGTTTATAAGAGTCTGGTATAAAATTTCCACGATAATAGTATTCTAGGGCAGAACCGTATCCTTACAATAGAACCTAGGGTTAAATTTGTTTTTTTTAAACGCTGCAAGTTGGAACCCGAGTACCTTTTCGCGCAAGGCCCTGTCCTGGAAATCTAGAGACTTCGAATGTTAGCAATCCTACAAGGAGACCAAGAAAATTTTAATTAGTATTAAGTTAGAAGTAAACAAAATTCAAATGTCGAATATAGAATAATTACCAGGATAAATTCTACGCCAAAGAAACATTACAGATATAATTTATGACTTCACTTAGCTTGCGATTTGAGGAACAAATGCTTGTTTTTCCATCTGCGTCGTGGAAGGAATCATCCACAGACCGAAGGGGGAGGAGTGGACTAAGGTTGTCCTAATGGGTACCCTCGCAGCAAACAGGGATCCCATCATTAAATCACGATAATCAAATCCTTAACCATAAATGTCAGAAGGAGATAAAAAGAAGAATTTTTTTTAGACCAAAATTATCAAGAATGCACAGAATAAAACGTGCTCCACGAAAATTACACGAATTTGGATTACAGATGATGCCACGAGATTTTTTCCCTCATAACTATAATAAAATGTAAATTATAGGTCGATGATAAAGAATAAACAAGATCATAACAGATTAACTACCGTATTTCTGAACAGAGAATAAACGTAAATCTTTTAGGAATTATTAAGTTCTGGAATAATACTATACAGTGGGAATCTAGACCTTGTATCTATGCATGTACAAGCACAACTAGGGTAAATAGAGTAATTTTTGATTGAAACCAAACCTTGTACAACCATGACTACAAGGATGTAGTTGTGACTTCACAACTTTAAATCCGAGAATGCCAGATCTCCACAATGAGTCAAGAAGTCGATAACTTGAAGACTTAATGCTAAACCAAACATAGTAAACAAGGGAAAAGTGCAAACTATATCTACATAGAACACAGTAGGGGCAACCCATTTAAAAGAGTAAGTTTAAACAACGAGGATCGAGTCCTTGCCTTGATGGAGAAACCTCGCGAAAGAAGATATGGGTCTTGACAGAGAACTTTAGCATACCATTTTTATACAAGACTACTCGACATTGAATTCTTTTAGGGGGTCATTATAATAGGGTTAATCACTGGTTACCAAGTTACAAAAAAAATAAAATGACTGAGGGTATTCATCTGTTGACAGAACCCTAACACATTCGGGACTATCCCCGAATCAATAACTTAAAACCGCATGTGTAGAATACTTCACAAGATAATGGATTCTGTAGAAGTGAGTGGATACCTCATGGAAGAGATAAAGCCACAAGCCATCATCACTATAGAACTTATATATCTATCCATGACCAGAGGAAATATTCCAGAGAGTTAAAGAATAACGAAGGGAAGAATATTCACCAGAAATCATAAAGAATAAAAGTTGCACAGACATCATCACTATGACTAAAACCTCCTGAAATTACCACCCAACTATAGATAGCATAAGAATGTATTATGTCATGGACTTACCAGGTGATCGCGTAGCCTTTTCTTCATTCCACCGGGTAAATATCTCCAGGTTGTCGGCCTTCCTCACCGAAGAAAAACACAAAGTTAACACTGAAGTATCACGTAGAAGACTCATAATAGTCCTGGAAAATCCTTCACTGTACAGAGTAATAGTGGAAAGTACGAAGACTATATCTAACCATGTGATGGGATGGAGGTGGCACAATTGTATTGGACACGGGGTCTAGTGACAGCCTCAGGATTACCTTTCGCAGGTCTCCATTAATGGATTGGACAAAGGTTTTCAACTCAAGTCAAACAAAACCCTTTCGAATTCATATCGAGTTATTGCGAGAGAGGACAACTCCTTTAAGGAACGATACATGGGATTATCAAGTCTAGTTTTATCGTTCAGTTAAGGTGTGACTAACAGTTCGTTATCGATAAATAGTCTTGAAAGGCAAACTATGTTAATAATATTCAGAAGTTTAATCATGACTAGTGTTCACAAGGCCTATTGTTCTGCAAACTAAATTAACGTATAATCACTATTATGTTAAATCCTGTAAATTTTTTATTAAGGGTACATGATTTAAACTCACATTCTCTTAGATCCTATATGACATGAAAAATGTATATGGGTAGGGAGTTTTATTTTGTAATTTCGAATGGGGTTTTCTTATGTACTCTAATATGGAGGTCTATGTGTAGAAATGGGTATAAGACTAAGGGTCCTATGTATAATACAAACACATATATGTTAGGATTATAATACTAGTAGGGTTGAAGGTTTATAAAGGTCAATGTTTAGAATATGGAAAGGTTAATCATTGTAGATATGCTTGAAATCCGAGAGGTTAGGGTATAGCGAAGTCACCCTTGCCCTTCTGTATAGGATTACTATGCAGTATGAAGTAACTCAGAGTTAGAATCTTTCGTGATGACAATTCGTTGTTTTGATAACTGGAGAATTATAAACCTTGCAGAAGTTGACAATGACGATAACTACCTACTTATATTAACTATAAGTCTTCCGGAATAAGTTGTTCAAAGAGAAAGAAGATTTAATGTTCCTAAGAAAAAAAATGGTAAATTTGGGGTACATTACATATAAAACATATGCAGGATGCAGTTATAAACCATGTATGGTGAAATGTGTCCATATGAAAATACATGTTCTTTATCCTCTACACAGACTGGTGTGCCCACGATACAATTTGTCTTGTACTTGAGATATGATATGTACAACAAAGATTCTGCAAAATTATATTTCCATGTCTGGAAGCATATATGGGTACTTTGCCACGGAAAACCAAAAAACTTGTATCGTGGGAACAACAGTCTATGTAGAGGATAAAGAACATGTACTTACATGGGTGGAAGCATATCTGGATACTTTTCCATAGAAAACCAAAAATTGTTTAGCTATGGCCATGCAATTTCGTGATATTTTGTGGCTTGTAATATATTTTGGGCAGGGAAAAAAATTACATATTTACAGCTATGGATGGAGAAGCGCAAAGGTTCATGTTTTTGCCTATATTTTAGACTATTTGTTCAGTCTCTTTTACTGTATGTGCATATTACTTGTTCTTTGGTGCATACCAGCGTCCATTCATGCTCATTTTGTTTTGTGTGTTCCAACATTCAAACAAACAGAATAACTGGAGAAAATGACGGAGTCTTGACTACATCGGTTGAAGAGGAGATAGAAAGGTACATGCTTGTACTGTTATTTTATATTTTGTTGTTTTGCATTTCATTTATTATCTATATATGTGTTCACCTAGTTTATTGTATGTATATGTTATGTACCTTCCTACATAATAACTTATCTTCATTACATGTCTTCCTGCATACTAACCTACTTCATGTCCATTGTATTTTTCCTGCATTGCTACATTTAAATAAACAGAATGGATGGAGAGGACGATGGACTCTTTGGTGGGAATGTAAATGAGGAATTACAGAGGTGGATACCTGTACTCTTATTTCAATTTCCAGTGTTCATTTTTTCATTTACTGTCTGTATATTTGTTGTGCTTGTTCTGCTGCTTTGCACCTTTTTTTCTTCTTCTTCTTCTTTTCTTCCTTCAAATATAATATCTTTCTGCATATTCTCATGTGAATCGTATTTTTTTTCTATTACATTGGAATAAATAAAATTGTTTCTCTTTATTTTACATGTTTGTCTTCATACTAACTTGCCTTCATGTCCATTCCATATTCGGGGTTTCTACCTTGGAAGAAACAGGTTAGTTGGACATGAAGATGAATTGTTCTGTGTAGCAGCAGAGGGTTCTGTGGTACAATATTCGAAAAGGTATGCCAACTGTGTTGGTAAATTAAATATACAAACCGGGTGGGGGCATATAATATTAGACTAGAAAATGATGACTTGGAAGCAATGGGCCTTTATGCCCTCTCTATTTCTACTTTTTCCATTTTCTATTATCCCTTTTGCTTTCTAATTGATCTGCCTAGTGGTCTTTCCGAAAATGCCTTGCTGTGTCGGTTGGCGAACTAATGGTTTCACATGTATGGTCATGCTCTTACCTTATTCCATACTTACCCACTTTGTCGATTGCGGGTTCCAGGTTGGTGGGTTCAAGATTGCTTCCCTGACTTCTGAGGGTTCACGATATACAGATTGGTCGTGGTGCCCCGCCCTCATGCCATGTTTACTGTTACACCTTTTTCCAGTCAAAAAATCAGAGGCATACAATTTTATGCTCGGGTCCTCATGTTTCCTGAGTATATTCCTTGACATCCTATTTTGTATTCCACCTCCTTCCACCCTACATGTGACATTAAGAACTATTATGGACAGCATACAATGCATATGCTTGTTTAATCCTTCTGATGTTCATCTACACATTCTTGCATCAAAAAAATTGGACTAGTGACATGTCCATGAATAGTCAGCCATCCCATACATCAGCAGACTGACAAGGCCAAAGGTAAATATGCATACACTCTGCTCCTAGTATGTTTACCAAACAAATATCCTCGTCTATTTATTCATCTATGGCATGGTGAATATGTTGATGTCATCTTCAATACATGGTTTGTAGTTCACAATAAGTATCAACAAGTACAAGCGAGACGCCGAACATAGCGCAGGTTCTGCAGACTAAGAGGTGTGGTTACAAAAATCTAGCTCCATAGTTCATTGAAGCTATGCGTGTACTTGCAGATTTATTCCAGTGAGAGAAGAATAAAAAAAAATGCACACTACCATTCACTTTATTTTTCCTATTCAAAAATTGTCACCAGGTCTAGAGTTGTAACACCCAAAGTACTATCAATAGAGGGCTTGAACAACCGTTGAAATGGACAAGTGTTCATCGAGGACATAATGGTCATCTATAGCACCTACTTGAACAAGGAAAACAAAACTAGATCCATTATGTGTGCTGACATGACAGACAAGGAAGCCATGATGACAATCACACTGACTATTCCTACACAACTTGTCTAGAAACATGTAGAAAAGATATTATCGGGTATTGGGATATCCATTACAAATTTTAATATATTGCCCAAAACAGTATATGACCATGGTGATTGTGATCAGATTATTTCTCTCAACGAAACAAATATTGTGGAAAAAATTCTCGTTGTTTGTTCAGAATATCGTTTCATCCCGGACGCGACTATCATCAAGCTTGCACAGAGCAATGATATTTACCCAATCGGAACCGTTGGCGCAGTTGTCACACTAGAAAGAAAAATTGGCTCGCAAAACATTCTCCATATAAAGGATGGAGAGTCAGACAACGACAAGTCAATGGTACCACTTTCCATATCCAATTTTGTCCTTTACTTTCGCATGTGCATGTATCTCGGGTAAGTTACACAAATATTGCATTGTTCCATGTTGCAGCTTCAATTTTTCAATACCTGTTCAAATTTGTTTTAGTCAATGGAATATAAATTGCATAAAGGGAAGTTTCCACTTATGCTCTTCAAAAATATAACAAAGAAAAGGGATGTTAGAGAAAGGATATTTTGCACAACCCAAGCAATGTTTGTAACAGAGTTGTGAGCAGACATAGTACGGGATCTGAAGAAACTAGCTAGCTCTACAACTATTGTGTGTATACATCCACAGAATCATCCTCACTTTGCTTATACAAAATAACCTTCACCAAATTTTGGCGGTTTGTTTTATTTTTATTTTTATTTTAAGGGGGGGGATGTGCAATTGTGTATTATATTGTTCAATGTATTAATTCCTATGCTCGCGTTTCCAAGTTGAAGGTGTTTTGGTTGCAATGAATGCATACTTGACCCTATTGAGCTTGTATGTGAGAAATGTAACTCCCCTGCTTTTGCTTCCGCTTTGATAAGTGATGATACGATTGATTATCTGTGATGTGATGAAAAATGTCCATTTATATATGGACATTGCGTCAATGCTGCCATCCAAACCGTGGGAAACACAACCGTCCATTGTACAATTAGGCAGCCTCTGCTACAATATGTGCTTCCTATGTTGGCAAAATTGTCGTATGAAACATATCTACAGAAAAAGGCAAGCAGTGTCTACATGTTGCATGACTTTCGGATACACAACAAATTTTCCTTAAATGAGGACAATGCAATTTTGCATATCGGTTGAAGAAGGAAAAAAAAAACATATCAAACTTTGGCAGGAAACGAAAATATCTCATGTGTCTCTATAATATTTCTTCAACACCTGGATGAATGTTCGTCGGACTCGAGTACTTGAGATTGCATGCGCATAAGATTGTTCGGTCCAAAAATGGGAAACATGGAAGCAAACCCCATATATCCCATAGCCCCAGTTATTTTCTCCTGGGAACATATACCAGATGTAAGAGAAAACGAATATCACGACGTCTTTTCTTTGTATATCAAATTGTTTGATGAAAAGGTCGATGTGTGCTGCTCTATGGAACCTTGTGGGAACTTTCTTGCGGCTTGTTTGAAGTTTAGTTGGTTCTTGGTTGTATGCTTCGTCTGTCAATTTGTATATTGCGGAACTCCGAGTGTTTTTTGGAGGACACAAAACAATAGAATTGCAATTTTTTAGCCAACTAGCCCATAAATCCACCTGTCAATTTGTATGGTGTTGTGATGCAAATGTATTATGTGGCTTGTTTTAGCATTTTTCCTTGATTGGTGAACTTGGTAAAATAAATCTCCTGGAATAATTTCAAATCAACGAATATATACTGTGCGAAGTCCAATTTTTCTATCATATCAACAAGAGGCCCTTAAAATTCAAATTGGTCATTGTTATGCTTGTAGTGATAGAATTTAAAAAAACTTTGTTTAGTTTCCTTCATTTTTTTTAAAATAAGCGATTTAACATCCTTTGATAATTTTATGTAATTAAATTGTACAATATTAATAATTTAGTATTTGAAAATAATGTTTTTAGATAATGTTAGATAGGATGACCATCTATAAATAATCGCAATCTTGAGCCCGCTAGTCCTAGAGTTCGTCTGTCAATTTGTATATCGTGGAACTTTGAGTGTTGTTTGGAGGACACGAGACAATAGAAGTGCAATGTTGTGCCATCCAGCCCGCAAGTCCGCCTGTCAATTTGTATATCGCAGAACTCTGGGTGCTATTTGTAGGACATCGAACAATAGAGGCCCAATTTTGAGCCTGCCAGCCTGAGAACCCGAGATCCAAAAAGTGGCTAAGTATGGAATGAGGGATCTGTACATGCTCTATAAAATCTCATGTCCATACTTTATAAAAGTACATATTTAGTATGTATTACTCGTTTCTCGAAAAAATTCTAGGTACGGAAGTTGGCGGATACATGTGTTCAGATTTCCACTTACTTTTATATCACCAGCTCAACCGATCACTTCCCTGTTTCAAATTGTACAAACTTTTTGGATCCTGAGTTTCTGAATACACAGGTTTTTCTTTTAAATAAGATATTTAACATCATTTAATAATTTTATGTAATTAATTTGTACAATATCAATATTTAATATTAATAATTTAGTACTGAAAATAATGTTTTTAGATAATGTTAGATAGTTGATAGGGATCACCATCCGTAAACAATCGCAATCTTGAGCCCACCAGCCCTAGAGTCAGTCTGTCAATTTGTATATCATGGAACTTCGAGTGCTTTTTGGAGGACACAGAACAATAGAAGTGCAATGTTGATCCAACCAATGCGCAAGTCTGTCTGTCAATTTGTATATCGCAGAACTCTAGGTGCTATTTGTAGCATACAGAGCAATAGAGGCCCAATTTTGAGCCTGTCAGCCTGAGTACCAGCGATCCAAAAAGTGGCTAAGTATGGAATGTGGGATCCATACATTCTCTATAAAATCTCATGTCCATACTTTCTAAGCATACATATTTAGTATGTATTACTCATTTTTCTGAAAATTTCTAGGTGCACTAGTTGGTGGATTCACGTCTTTAGATTTCAGTTACTTTTATATCACCACATCGACCAACCGCTTCCTAGTTTCATATTGTAATAAACGAATATAAACTGTTCGAAGTCCAATTGTGCTATTATATCAACATGAGGCCCTTAAAATTCAAATTGGTCGTTGTTATGCTTGTGGTGATAGAATTAATATCATTTTTTAAAATAAGAGATTTAACATCTTTTAATAATTTTATGTAATTAAATTGTACAGTATCAATATTTAATATTAATAATTTAGTATTTGAAAACAATGTTTTTAGATAATGTTAGATAGTTGATAGGGATGACCATCCATAAACAATCACAATCTTGAGCCCGCCAGTCCTGGAGTTTGTCTGTCAATTTGTATATCGTGGAACTCCGACTATTGTTTGGAGTAGACAGAACAATAGAAGTGCAATGTTGAGCCAGCCAGCCCATAGGTCCGCTTGTCAATTTGTATATCGCAGAACTCTGGGTTCTATTTGTAGGGAATGGAACAATAGAGGCCCAATTTTAATCCCACCAGCCCGAGAACCCGCGATCCAAAAAGTGGCTAAGTATGGAATGAGGGATTCGTACATGCTCTATAAAATCTCATGTCCATACTTTATACAAGTACATATTTAGTATGTATTACTCGTTTCTCAGAAAATTTCTAGGTGCGGAAGTTGGCGGATATACGTGTTCAGATTTCCACTTACTTTTATATCACTATCCTGACTGACTACTTCCCCGTTTCATATTGTACAAAATTTTTGGAACACGAGTTTCCAAATACACGGGTTTTTCTTTTAAATAAGATATTTAACATCCTTTATAATTTTGTGTAATTAAATTGTACAATATCAATATTTAATATTAATACTTTAGTATTGAAAATAATGTTTTTAGATAGTGTTAGATAGTTGATACGGATCACCATCCATAAACAATTGCAATCTTGAGCCCTCCAGCCCTGGAATCTGTCTGTCAAATTGTATATCGTGGAACTCCAAGTGTTGTTTGGAGGACACAGAATAATAGAAGTGCAATGTTGAGCCAGCCAGCCCGAAAGTCTGCCTGTTAATTTGTATATCGCAGAACTGTTGGGTGCTATTTGTAGGACACTGAACAATAGAGGCCCAATTTTGAGCCTGCCAGCCTGAGAACCCGCGATCCAAAAAGTTGCTAAGTATGGAATGCATGATCCGTACATGCTCTATAAAATCTCATGTAGCTTCCTCAAGGGGTTACCTTCTAACCATCTTAACCCACTTTCCTTATTTTAGGGCTAACCCACTTCTAACCACTTGTCCACTTAGTAATTTATCCATTAACTTTATTGTTTAAATAATTTCTTTTGTATCCACTTTGACTTATAGTACACTCATCACTTCACTTTATTATTACTCATTTTTCAGAAAATTTCTTGGTGCGGAAGTTGGCGGATTCACGTCTTCAGATTTCAGTTACTTTTATATCACCAGCCCAACCGACCGCTTCCCCATTTCATATTGTACAAACTTTTTTGTCTAATTAAATTGTACAATATCAATATTTAATATTAATAATTTAATATTGAAAATAATGTTTTTAGATAATGTTAGATAGTTGATAGGGATTACCATCCGTAAACAATCGCAATCTTGAGCCCGCCAACCCTGGAGTTCGTCTGTCAATTTTTATATCGCGAAACTCCGAGTGTTGTTTGGAGGACACAGAACAATAGAAGTGCAATGTTGAGCCAACCAGTCTGCAGGTCCGCTTGTCAATTTGTATATCGCGGAATTATGGGTGCTATTTGTAGGACACAAAACAATAGAGGCCCAATTTTGAGCCCACCAGCCCGAGAACCTGCGATCCAAAAAGTGGCTAAGTATGGAATGCGGGATCCGTACATGCTCTATAAAATCTCATGTCCATACTTTATAGAAGTACATATTTAGTATGTATTACTCGTTTTTCAGAAAATTTCTAGGTGCGAAAGTTGGCGTATTCACGTCTTCAGATTTCACTTACTTTTATATCACCAGCCCGACTGATTGCTTCCCCTTTTCATATTGTACAAAAATTTTGGCTCGCGATTTTCTGAATAGGCAAGTTACCAGATAGGCGAGTTCAATATTGCATTTCCATTGTTCCTCCGCCTGCAAATAGAACCCTAACTTCCGCAATCTACAAATTAGCAAACAAATTGAAATAAAAGAATATATACTATGCGAAGTCTAATGGAACAATCATATGAATGAGAGGAAATTCAAATTCAAATCCATCATTGTTACACTTGTGGTGAAGCTAACAGTACAAAAAATTTACTTAAACATCCAAAAAATGATTTTCTTGTAACTTTTCGACGCTTCTCTTATACAAACAGATCCTGGAAACTATAAACATCGTCATGGATGATTTTAAGGATGGAAATTTATTTTAAAATGTAGAAACCTTCGCGAATCTTACTTATCCTTCATATGCCAACTATAAATGTTTGGCGATATTTTTGTAAAAATATTCAAATTTCTAAGGATTTTATATAGTTTTTATAAAATTTTGGCGATTTTTAACGTAAAATAATTTTATCCTATAGAATTTGGGCGAATCATTTTTAAAATAACAAATCTTGGTTTTGGAAAAACCATGGAAAATTAGCCCATGAGCGAAATTTAGCCCCTAAAATCATCTATGAGTTACATCGTTCGTTGTATCTATTCCTTGATTGAAGAACCTGTTAACATGTTTAATGCACTCCATAGTTACTGTTAAGACCATCAATGGTGCTTTCTTTCAGCAATTGCCACTTCCGAAAATTGCCATCCGCTTTCTCTTTTTCCCTCTGCTTTCCCTTTCTTTACTTACTCATTTTTCGGAAAATGTCTAGGTGCAGGATTTGGCGCATTCACGTCTTCATATTTCCATTGTTAATTTTATATGACCAGCCTGACCGACCACTTCCCCATTTCATATTGAACAAACCTTTTGAATCTCGGGTTCCCGCATAGGCGGGTTCAACATTGCGTTTCCATTGTTCTGTCGCCTGCAAATAGCACCCAGACTTCTGCTATTTACAAATTAGCAAAAAAAATCCCCTTCATCTCATGTGATTTCTCTTTCTGTTTACTTGGTCCTTTTTCTGAATGTCTCGTGCTTTTATATACAACACCCAAAGTTCAGTAATATACAAATTGCTCTCTCGACATTGCGCTTCTGTTGTTCCCCTACGCACAAACAACACCTGAAATTCTGCGATATACAAATTGACAGTCGACATCTGTCACTGAGATGAAATATGACCATCGGCCCCTCACATCTCCTGGGTATATCTTCTGACCCTTTTTTTGTAACTCGCTCGACCACTTTCCTGGGCATTTCTTGGAATTTGCTTCACGGGTTGGCGGGTGAATGAAATGTACAATGCTTGGTCGCTCTTCGCCATCACCTCTACCTTCATATTTATTTCCAGATGTGCAATTATTCAGCTTTAATGCTAGTAGTTCATCCTGCCGGAACCGTTAAGATTGTCATTAATGTCCGGAAGGTCGGAGAAGATTTGTCATTACTACAAATTAAACCAAGATTTGCGGAGAAGAGTGTTATCCTTTCCGAGTATTCATTTTAAACATGATGCAATATTTTTCGTGCATCGGCCGGTTGGCGCCTTTAAGAAATCTCTAATTCTTAATCGCTCTTTGTCGTCACCGCCACCTTCGCACTTTTTTCTAAATATGCAATTAGTGAGCTTTAATGGTAATAGGTCATTATGCACGAACCCTAGAGATTGTCATTGATCAACGAAAGGCTCGAGAAGATCTTCCATTGATACGCATTAAACCATAATTTGCGAAGGGTTATATTATCCCTCCCCAATTTTCATTTCAAACATCATCTGGAGAAAATGGAAATTCTCGTTAACTTGTGGCAATAGTTTTGTCCACATATAGTAAACACATTCAGGCATGATGGCCAGAGGTTCTAGTATTCTAGGGCATATTCTTACTTCTCATCTCCCTCCACTGAGGAGCAAAAAAGGATATGGTCCCTTGGTACACCGAGAGATATATTTCAAGCCAAATAATTCCAAGGCAACCCTACCTGCTCAGAGAACCTGCCCAGTTGCATTGATGGTTGGCGTAGAGGTTGATGTCATGGATTCCAAAATGGAAGAAGATGATATGATGAGCGATGATACGACAATGGATGATTGCAATGCAGAGATTGTTCCCACTCCTGCGCCCAAATTGAAATCAACCATAACGGGAGGAACTTCTCGACAGGGACTACACTTCCATGCAACCTTGTTAATATAATGATTGCTTTATTCATGGTCCTTTGATTGAAGTTGGATTATGATGAAATATTTAAATAATAAGTGCAAATTACTCAAGTTGAGAAAATATAGGCTCTTCATTATTACATAGAATATGAGTTGAGAATTATTTTTTAATTAAAAAATTTATTAGTATTTGATAGTATTATTTATATGTTTATTAATTTAAATAAGTTGAATAAGTCGAATGTATTTAATAGTTGAAATCATTTTTTTAATATGTATATTTTTTAATTTAAAAACTTATTATTATACATTAATTAAAGAGAATTGGTTTTCTTTAACATAAAAGTTTTAATATACCATAATCTTATGTTAATAAAGAAATAAAAAAATAAAAGTGACTTTTATTAATATAATGAATGTTTGATTCATGGACCTTTGATTGAAGTTGGATTATGATGAAATATTTAAACAATAAGTGCAAATTACTCAAGTTGAGAAAATATAGGCTCTTCATTATTACATAGAATATGAGTTGTTGCCACTGTTATCACACAATCTGGACTTGCCCAAAGCCCAAGGAAAGTAAATGCAAGATTGGTGTAACAGGGGGTGACATATCACTGTCACCATAATAAGAAACCCCTTTCTGTTTAGGAGTATATCAAATTTACCCCAGGGGAGACATCCGCAATGACCTAAAGGGATGATAAGACTAAGGCAAGGTTGCAAGAAAACCCCCCTCTCACTGGTCACTCAAGTCAAAAGGTTGTTATGGTATTTAAGGGATGAAGAAAGGGTAAAAATGGAGTGCACCTGCCCAAAACAAGACAACAAAGAAAATATGGCAGCTTTCGAGTACAAAATATGATGGTAGTGATTCTTAAGACCATGAACCTTCAAAAAATAGGCTAGCTAATATAGAGTTGTAGCAATGTAACAATTTACAATGGCAATAAGTATTTTGTAACACCCGCAAAAAATATGCCTTGAAATTGCTTGAAAAAGACAAGAAAATGTAGCTTTAACTAGGTTGAATGATAATTAATTTGTCACAAGCAAATTTGGCAATGTCTAGATAGCATTTAATGTCACTTATGCAGAGAATTTGCTGCAGTTATATGGCTATAGCAATATTTTGTAACAACAACAAATTCTAGTGCTCAAAATTGCAAGGAAACACCATGTAAACTTAGCATTTATCTAGTATATTGACTAGTAATTGTCACAAGCAATTCCTGAGTGAGCTAGGTGCAAGTTATGTAGGCGAATGCAACAAATTAACATGAATTAGTATGTATGTACCAGTGATTTGCATCAACAACAAGTTAGTTAATGAATTAGTCTAGTTTAGGGTTAGTAGAAGTTAGCAAAAGCTTCAAGGAAGAGAGTTTGAGTGTTTAATCAATCCTTCAATAAGAGAGAGGCTAGAAATAGGTCCTTCTAGGGCTTATGGAGTCAAGTGGATGGCTTCTTTTAAGGCTGCAAATCAATTTTGATAGTGCACAAAAGTCCAAAAGGAATGCATAGGAGAAGTAGTAACTTAAGTCCCCCCTATGCATTTTCCTCAAGAAAACAAGATACTAAGGTGTAGGAAATTCTAGGCCCTAGCACCTTGCTCTCCTTAGGATTATTATGGGATAGATCTTAGGCAAAGATAACTAGGTCAAAACCTTAGAGTGCTAGGAAACTAGGGCTCTAGGGTTTCACTAGTTACTAGATCAATTCAATGAAAAGCTTGGCAAATATAAAGTAAGAAAGTAGCAATTTAAGTTCCTTAATTCAAGCATCAATCATATCATGCAATTTCATAATATTGTAAGAGAAAATAAAACCATACATAAACCATTCAATAGATGACAAAAAATTTAGATTTTACCTACTTGCACCAATAATAATAATGAAATACCATGCAAGATCACCATAAAAGCTTCCAATATTGATCCAACTTGCAAAAAATCAACCTTATACAAGAATGTGCCTCAAAATTTAATCCAATAGCCCTTATAGGGCGCACATTTCATACCTCTCCTCTTGTGTGAGGAGTTGTGATGTAAAAAGGAATGTACTTTTTGTTTATTTATACAAAATTGGTGACCTTTAATTAATTTCAGGTCAAATAAAGGTCGACCTGGCCAATTTACAAATAAATCCAAATCGGACATAAATAAAATTAATTAGAATCTAAAAGCACTTCCAAGGGTGACGTTGAGCCCCTAAGGTGGAATGTTGGGATCCAAATGTTGAACGTTTGGCCTCCAAAGGCCCTCGATGATGCCCACACATGCCAACTAGCTCACAACTTCCCTCAAAATGAAAACCCTAGCTCTAGATGACATCTAGAGTCATGATGGTGATGTCATGGGCTCTCAAAGGTCAACATCCAAGTGGAAAAGTAAGATCCCCCTGGGTCTAGGTCTACCAGAGTGCCTCCAAGGTGACGTCCTTCTTTCTTCCTGGTGCAAATATCTTATGTCTTCTTTCCCCTGGCTGGGGTTACACCATCCATCTGTGGGATTTCAACCCCATGAAGGTTCGAGCTAATCATTCCCCCATGTGTACCTATCCACTAGGAAAGGTCCCGCAACAACAACAAGTATGCCCTCCAGGGGTTCATAAGTCACAGGGATCAAAACATGTAAATCACATCCAATAATTAAATTACCTAAACATGTCCATCAAACCCCCCTTTACCCAGATAAATGATCAAAGACGTTATGTGATTTAACAAGTCAGTTTTGGAGAAGGTCTTAGGATGTCCTATTGGGCTAATCCTCCTTAAGTTTGGGGTGTTTCCTAGGTAAGAACCAATCCAGGTCATGTAAGTGTATGAGGTAGTGTGGGGTAGTGTTTGGGAATGGGGTGCAGTGATAACATGGAAATGTAAATCTTACCTGTGGGTGCCTTTGTAGAGGGAGAGTTGCACCTTTTCATAAATGCCATTGTTTCCTAGCCCATTCATTGCCTTTTATTCTTATCTTCATTGATCTTTTTATTTTATGCTTCGAGGGAAGAGTTGAGGGACATTGTTCTGGATTGATGACCAGAGGTGAAATTGTTATCCACAAACATTTCACGAAGATGAGAAGGTTGGCTCGTGATGAGACCCCCTTTCTCTTGGCTATGCCACCAAGGGTCACTACCCTGGTTTGGTGACTAGATAGATGGTAGTTTCATACCGCTGCATGCCCATGGTCATAATAGGTCAGCTCTTTATGAGACCTCTTATCCACCAACTAATACCTTGAGTGTTTATTTATTTTATGGGTTCCCTTTTCTTACTGATAATATTTTTACTGATTTCTCGAGAATCCTTGGGCAAAGCATCTCAAAGGTTTCATTTTTGGATTTTAACTCTTGTCAACTACTTTTACGCTATGGTCCTTTAGCCCTTTCTTCCTACAAGGCAAGGTACAACCCTTCCCAATGTGGAAAGTCCCAATGCTCGAACAAAGGTAGGGGTAAATGAGAGGAATAAATATGGAAAGTGGTAAGTATGGAGGGAATGGACGATGACCTTTCATAGACCCACCCATTGGCAACCCACCCTAAAGGGATATCAACTTACTAGGGCATCATGTCACCCTTCCAGGCATGAACAAGTTAAAGAGAATAATTTCCAAGCAAACGTTATGAAATGAAGGATAATTTAATGCAACATATTCAAGTGCTTCAATAACCAGAGGGACACATACCATGATACCCAGACTCATTACCTCATGAAGTAAGACTTACTGCTACTTCAGGACCAGGCTGGTGGGATGGATATTGTTGTTGTTTATAAATGGGCTACACTGAAGAAAAGAAGGGCCCTCTGGGGCCATGCTCAATTCATCTGGCTCTTGATACTCCATGTCTAGGACCCTTGGGCCTCGAGACATGATCTCCTTAGTTATACTTAGGGTAGGGGATAACATCTTGCTCCAACTCGGGGACATGTGCTCACTGTAGAGGGCATGAGAACCTCAACATCTCTGGTATGACCTGTGCCTGCTAAATCTCAACAAAATGTATTAGTAATCCTTAGGGTGGTGATATCACCCCTTGTTCATATATGATATAATAAAATAGAGAGCATCTTTAATCTAACATATGATCATGAGCATGCATATATACAAGTGAGACAAAATAATATGTAAAATGTAACTACAACTATACTAACATGATATGCAGATGGTATATACAATGGATGCAAATTCCTACCTACCTCTACTTACATGTTGGTTGAACGCTAGGTGTAGTCAAATAACCAATGAAACCATCATATAAATATCTCATAATACCTGCCTATGTGCTTCATCATAAACCAAAACAATGATAACTCAAGAAAAAAAAAATAACATGAGTTAGAACATGTATCACATCATTAGAAATCATAAATCCTAGCTCATGGAGGTAGGAGGGAGGGACAAAATTATGCCAAGTCACACTTCTAGGAAAGTGCTCAATCCATCTCAGAAAGTGATCGGGAAAAATCAAAGGCTCAAAATACTGACTTAAAGAGTCTGAAGGTTGGATACCTTGGATGTCATCGCATCTTGAGGTTTGGGAAAGGACTAGTAAGAAACTAGAGGATGACTGACAATTTCTTAAGGGAAGGCTGAAAGACTGAGACAATAAAATTCTTCTTAAGGTATTCAACCTACCCTTGTATTCTAAAAGAAGGCTTTGCTCCAGAGAAAACTCAAGACAAGGGCCATGTTTCCCAACTACACCCTTAGTGACATAACGAGGTAAATTAGTCGAAGGGAGTTGGACAACCTTGTCACAAGTATCCTTCTTTAGGCGATCAACATCCTCACCTTTATCAAAATTTGAGCAAAATGACGGTTGATAATCTTCTTCATAGAATAAATCCAAGTGCTCAAAGGAATACTCATCAAATTCCTCAAGGTATGACTGAAAATCATCAGGATAACATTGCACTAGATCATCTTTGGGTGCTTGGAAAACTTCTATAATTATATCATCAGCTTGTTTCCAAACATAAAAATTATTAGGAACATCATATGATTGTTGTAAAGGTAACATTCAAAGATGCCCTTCCATATCATAAATGGGATCCTCATTAGAACCAATCACATCCCACTTATGTCTTCCAACATGCATGAACTCATCAATATTATCAACCATGACACTACCTTTATCATAACATGAAGGATTTAATGCATTCAAGGGCTCCTCTAGTACTTATTCACTTTCCAAATCATAAAATAAAGCATCATCAAAATCTTGGAAAGGGAAATAACTTACCGTATTCACTTCTTGTTGTGAAGGAGCATCAATGGCATGGATGACTTCATCAAATGGAAGAGGGTACAATACATCATCCCCAAAACTCATCTCTTTAATCATGTATTCATCAGAAAATGAAGGACCTAGCTCTTCCAAGGGTTCCTTTACTTCTTCACCTTCTGAATCATAGAACTAAGTTTCATCAAAAAACTAAAAAGGAAAATGACTCCCCTCATTCTCTTCATCTTGTGCAGGAGAGGTAGGATCTTGGACAACTTCGTGAGATGTAGGAGAGGATACTAATGCTTCATCCTCATAATTCACTTCTTTAGTTAAATCTTTACTGCATTCTATCGAATCATGGGAAAAATATTTTTCCTCTTCAAGGGGTTGACAACTTTCTTCATAAATCTCTTCTTCTATATCAGAGGGTTCTTGGTATTTAGTATGGTACAGATCCCTGAGATCTTCCACAATATTAGTGGTGAAAACTTTGTCCTCTAGGGCTATTATGAGATTTTGAAGGGTATCTCCATATGTCTGGCATTGTGGTTTGACAAAATAAATAAACCTACTAATTAGGTCTATGAAAGATAATATACCCCTATCTTCACAACAACCCTTAAACCAATCTTGCAAAAAAGATGGCAGAGAAAGTATGAACAATTTTACCAGAACATCCTCCCCTTTCAATTCTATCTCACTTATATACTTCAATAATTCTACAATGTGAGTAATTAGGAGGCCTCTGAATCTTGGAGAGTTGTTTAACCATTTTGCATCAAAATAATGCGGGTATCCTTGAAAACTTTTGAAATCAATAGTCAAATACAGTTGTTCCCAGGGTGCCATGATCCTATAACTTGGAAATATCACAAAATTGAGAGTAAGGTGGAACCTTGGAAAAGGTTAGTGGAGTCGCTAGATATCCTCTTAAGGATTATCAAAGGGATGAGGGAATTACCCTCAGTGGAGTCGTTAGGTAAGCTTTGTGAAAAGAAAGATTTGGATAAAGGCTTACTAAAAAAGTGTCATTGAGGAATATTGACTCAGTGTTCCTCGGCAATGGCACCAAATTTAATTACAAAATCTGTACTTTCCCAAATCCCAAGGCAAGTAAATGCAATATTGGCATAATAATGGGTGACCTATCACTGTCACCTTAATAGGAAACCCCTTTCTATTTAGGAGTATATCGAAGTTACCATGCGGGAGACGTCCCTAGTGACCTAAAGGGATGATAAGACTAAGGAAAGGATGTAAGAAAATGCCCCTCTCAGTGGTCACTTAAGTCAAAAGGTTGTTAAGGTCTTTAAGGGATGAAGCAACAGTAAAAATGGAGTGTACCTTCCCATAACAAGACAACAAAGAAAATATGGCAACTTTCAAGTACAAAATACGATGTTAGTACTTCTTAAGACCATGAACCTTCAAAAAATAGGATAGATGATATAAAGTTGCAACAATGTAACAGTTTACAACAACAATAAGTATGTTGTAACAACCACAAAAAATATGCCTTGAAATTGCTTGAAAAAGACAAAAAAAATGTAGCTTTAACTAAGTTGAATGATAATTAATTGTCGCAAGCAAATTTGGAAATGTCTAGCTAGAATTTAATATCACTTATGCAGAGAATTTGTTGCAGTTAGATGGTTGTAGAAATATTTTGTAACACCAACAAATTCTAGTGCTCAAAATTGCAAGGAAACACCATGTAAACTTAGCATTTATCTAGTATATTGACTGGCAATTGTCACAAGCAATTTCTGAGTGAGCTAGGTGCAAGTTATGTAGGTGAATGCAACAAATTAGCATGAATTAGTATGGTTATAGCAGTGATTTGCAACAACAA
>ML817958.1:82882-105689 GCA_009831015.1 Picea engelmannii
ACTTGGACAATATTCAATCTTACATTTTTATCAAATTTAAAAATAACACTTTAAATGATAATGACACCATTAATTAAAAAAAATTGAAATAATATCAAAGATTACATAAATTTGAATGATCAAAACTATTTTTTCTAACATTTTGAATTTAAATAAAAAAAAAGTTATAACCATTTTAACCTCAGTAATAAGATTAACCTAAAACACCTTAAAAATAAATAAATGATAAAATATGTAAACAACAAACTAAATATGAACACAATTTTAAATTTAACTTATCATACTTTTCATAATATAAAATCAGTTTTCTCTTTCAAATATTTTCACTTATAACAATATAATTAAATTTTTTTATACATTTAAATATATTCTGTTTTTATACATTTAAATATATAAATATTATTTTAAAAAATATTATATATAATTAAATTTTTTTATACATTTAAATATATAAATATTATTTTAAAAAATATTATAATGAAAACATTTGTTTGTATACATTTAAATATATAAATATTGTTTAAAAATATTAAAATAACACCTTTGTAATAAACTTTATTGATATTAAAAAACCTTACACATAATTATTATTCTCATAATATATATTTTCACAACTTTTTAATTAAAATTTCATTATTTATAATAAACTTTATTGATATTAAAAAACCTTACACATAATTATTATTCTCATATTATTTACTTTCACAACTTTTTAATTAAAATTTCCTTATTATTCCCTGTTGAAGGCGTAGAGGGACTATAGCAATCGATAATTTCTTGACTTCATATTAATATGTCATTTGACTATAAATTTTCGCATCATTTGTACTGTTCGAACTATAGAAGTAAAAACATAATTTTTTATATAATAAAAAAAACCTTATATGTCATCGTCTCATTGGAGAATATATTGGAGTTCTTATTGCCAGCTTCTTTGTTCCCAATGTTGTAAATATTTAGATATCCAAAGTTTTGAGCTTAGACGTTCTTTTTTAATTTTTATTACATTTTTACTGAAATGTTTACATACCAAAAGTTTTGAGCATCGACATTGTTTTTTAATGTTTTTATTATTATTTCTATTTGTATTGAAATGTTTACATACCGAAGGTTTAAAGCATTGAGATTTTTTTTGAGGTGCTTGAATAGGCCTGACAACTTAAATTCTTACATAGCGTGAGGTCCTTAAATAGGCTTGAAAACTTAAATGTTTGCGTAACGCGAGGCCCTTAAAAAGCCTGACAACCTTAAATGTTTACCTAAATAGGCTTCTCAGAGTACATTTTTCCTCGAATTTTTCCATACAATGTTGCAGTAAATTTGGACAATATTATGGTCCACCGCCAGTTGCATAGCAATTGTATGTTTCATAGTTCTTCTATGCTTGGAATGCAATTTGGTCATCGTTGAAGATACATACATTGTTTACATGTTCGGTGGGTGCTTCTTGTTCGTTGGTTCGTTAGTTGTTGCTTGTTGTTGTTTGGTTAAACTTTGCAAGGTTGAGGACCTGCACCTACGATTGGACGTATTGGTGCTTGTTGCTTGCTTTTGTTTACTTCAACTTTGCAGGGTTGGGGTCATGCATGCGCAATTGGAGCTGTTTTTTTTTACTTTGCAGGGTCCAAGTGTTGGACCCACAATTCGACCTGTGCTTCTGTCATTCATCATTTCAGAGTAATTTTTGATGCCATAATTTCATTTCTATTCGTTCTTTGTTGTTCATTGTTTTCAGTTTGCAAGTAAGAATGTTTGATTATTTCTACTGGCATACTCATCATATGTTCTGGGTTCCTTATGTGCTTGGGCTGCAGTTTGGTAATCATTGGAGATACATATGTTGTTTACTGGTTCAGTGGTTGTTGTTTGTTCGTTGGTTCATTGGTTTGTCGGTTGCTGCTTATTGTTGTTTGGCTCAAGTTTGCGAGTTTGAGGTCCTGGGGTGCAGTTGGGCATATTTGTGCTTCTTCGTTGGTTTTTTGCTTGTTGTTTTCTTTTGTTTACTTCGGCTTTGCAAGGTTGGGGTCTTGCACCGGCAGTTGGAGATGTTTTTTTTTCACTTTGCGGTGTTCAAGTCCTGCACCCGCAATTGGACCTACGGTTTTGTCATTTGTCATGTCTGGTGAAGTCGATATTTGACGCATGTCTCGTGCCCACCTATCCTACTCTTAAATTTTTTTTCCAATTTTTTTCCTAGCTCTTGACCATACCTACATGCCTTTGCAAATTTTTCTTGTAAAAGAAAAGGATACTGATATGGTGCTAGAAAGAGTGGTGTTTCGTGGATTGCAAATTGCGGTATTCAATTTCTATGTTGTTTGGTGTGCAACATTGCTAGCATAATGAATGTGTTCTCAAATGCATCAGACCATTTACATTTGGACGGAACCATTATCATTCTAGGATACTTTAGTGTTGACATGATACAAAATAGTGGCATAAAAAATAATTGGACAACTACATGTACAATTACAATGTTTGTTGTCTTTTTGTTAAGATAAAACATGTGCAAAACACACTTATTAACCATATATGGTGAAATGTGCCCATATCACAATACAACCTCTTTATCCTATACACAGACTGGTGTGACCACGATACAATTTGTCTTGTACTTGAAATATGAGATGTATATCACAGATACTACAAAATTATATTTCCATGTCTCAAAGCATATCTGGATACTTTGGTGCAGAAAACCAAAATCATTCAGCTATGGCCATGCAATTTCTTAATATTTTCTGGCTTGTAATGTATTTCAGGAAAGAAAAACTTTATATAATTACAACCATGGATGAAGAAAAGAAAAGGTTCATGTTTCTAACTATCTTTTATTATATTCCTTGATTCTCATTTACTGTATGTACATATTACTTGTTATCCCCTGCATACCAACTTCCTGTCATGTTCATTGTATTTTGTGTGTACCCACATTGAAACACATAGAATAGCTAGAGAAAACAAAGGAGTCTTTACCGCAAGTGTAGAAGAGGAGATACAAAGGTACATGCTTGTATTGTTATTTCATATTCCATTGTTTTGTATTTCATTTATTTTATGTATATGTGTTCACCTAATTTATTGTATGTATATATTGTGTATCATCCTACATAATAACTTATCTTCATGTCCTTTGTATTTTCTATGTCGTTGCATTGAAATAAATTGAACTCTTTTTATTTTGTTTACATGTCTTCCTTCATACCAACTTCCTTCATGTCCATTGCATTTTTTTGCATTTCTACATTTAAACAAACCGAGTGGCTGGAGAAGACGATGGACTCTTTGCCGCAAATGTAGAGGAGGAGTTACAAATGTGCATGCTTCTACTCTTATTTCATATTCCAGTGTTTAGTATTTCATTTATTGTATGTATATGTGTTCTACTTGTTCTACTTCTTTGCACTTATTTTACTGTATGTAGATACTACGTATCTTTCTACATAGTAACTTATCCTCATGTGAATTGTATTCTCTTTGCTGCTACATTGAAATAAATAGAACTGTATTTCTTTCTTTTACATGTCTTTCTGCATACTAACTTACCTTCATGTCCATTGTTTGTTCGACATTGCTACATTAAAAGAAACATATTGGTTGGACAGGAAGATGAATTCTTATATGCCACAGCAGAGAGGGTTGAAGTACAATCTTCAAAAAGGTATACCAACTGTGCTAGTAAATCAAACACACAAAACGGGTGGGTGCATATAATATTGGACCAGAAAATGATGATTTTGCAACAATGGGCCTTTGTTGAGACTTCTCGCTTCCAAACATTGCCCTCCCCATTTCTAATTTTCCCATTTTCTATTATCTCTTTTTTTTTCATCTTCTATACTTAACCAAATTCCCCTTCATTTTTCTCATCTACTTTCTCTTTTTGGTTGCTTTTCTTAGTCATCTTTCCAAAAATGTCTAGGTGCGCGGGTTGGCGGACTCACAGGTTCACATTTATATGCATGCTTCTATATCATGAATTCGACCGATGGTTTCCTCATTCCATACTTAGCCACTTTTTCGAACGCGGGTTCCTGGGCTGGCGAGTTCAATATTTCACCTCTAGCTTCAGAGGTTTCATGATATAAATATTGGTCGTCATGCCCCCCCATCATGCCCTATTCCTTGTTACACATTTTTGTAGTCAAAAAATCTGAGGCATACAATTTGACCGTCGGGTCCTCATGTTTCCTGAGTATCCCTTGACAACCTATTTCATATTCCATCTCCTTCGACCCTGTATGTGACATTCAGAACAATTATGGAAAATATACAATGCATATGCTTATTTAGTCCTTCTAATGTTCATCTACACATGTTTGCATCAGAAAAAGTTGGACTAGTGACATGGCCATGAGAAGCCAATCATTGCAAACATCAACAGACCAACAAGGCCAAAGGTAAAGATTCATACATTGTGTTCCTCATATGTTTACCAAACAAATATCCTCAACTATTTATTCATCTATGCCATGGTAAATATGTTGATTTCATCTGCAACACATACTTTGCAGTTCACAAGAATTATAAACGAGCACAAGTGAGACACCGAACATAGTGCAAGTTCTGCAGACTAAGAGGTCTAGTTGCAAAACTCTTGCTCCGTACTTCATCCAATTTGTGCGTCTACTTGTACATTTGTGCCAGGAAAAAAGAAAAAAAAAATAATGAAGACTACCATTCACATTACTTTTCATGTTCAAAAAATGTCACCAGGTCTAAACTTATAACACCCAAAATACTATAAATAGAGGGCTAGAACAACCGTCGAACTAGACAAGTGTTCGTTGGGGACATAATGGTCATCTATAGCACCTACTTGGACAACGGAAACAAAACTAGATCCATTATGTGTGCTGACATGACAAACAACAGAGCTCTGATGAAAGTCACACTAAGTATTCCCACACAAATTGTCTAGAAACATGCAGAAAAGATATTTCCAAGTAATGGGATATCCATTACAAATTTTAATATATTTCCCAAAACAATATATGACCGTGGCGATTGTGATCGGATTATATCGCTCAACAAAACAAGTATTGTGGAAAAAATTCTCGTTATTTGTTCAGAATATCTTTTCATCCTGGACACAACTATCAGCCAACTTGCACATATCAATGACACTTACCCAATCATAACCATTGGTGCAATTGTCACAGTCGCAAGAAAACTTGGCTCGCAACACATTCTCCATATAAAAGATGGAGAGTCAGACAACAACAAGGAAATGGCACCGTTCTCCATATCTAGTTTTGTCCTTTACTTTCACATGTCCATGTATCTCGGTTATGTTACACAACTATTGCATTATTCCATGTTGCAGCTGCAATTGTTCAACACCTATTCAAATTTGTTTTCCTCAATGGAACAACATTTTCATAAAGGGAAATTTCCACTTATGCTCTTAAAAAATATAACAAAGAAAGGAGATGTTAAAAAAATGATCTTTCGCACAACCCAAGAAACATTTGTAACATAACTACAAACAAACATAGTACAGGATCTCAAGAAACTAACTATCTCTACAACTGTTGTGCATATACATCTATAATTTCATCCTCACTTTTCTCATACAAATTGCCTTCACCAATTTTCTGCAATTTTTATTGTTTTGTTGTGCAGTTGTATATTATATTGTTCAATATATTAACTGTTATGCTCACGTGCCCAGATTGAGGGTGTTTTGGTTGCATCCAATGCGTACTCGACCCCCTTCGAGCCTGTATGTTCCAAATGAAACTCTCATGCTTCTGCTTTTGCTTTCATAAATGATGATAAAATTGATTGTCTACGATGCAGTAAAAAATGCCCTTACATATATAGACATTTCCTCAATGCTTCCATCTGAACCGTGGGAAACACAATCGTACATTGTACAATTAGATAACCTTTGTTACAAGATGTGTTTCCTGGGTTAGCAGAATTTCCATATGAAGTATACCTACAGAAAAAGGCAAACAGTGTCTACATGTTGCACGACTTTCAGATACATAACAAATTTACCTTAAATGAGGACAATGCAATACTGCATATTGGCTGAAAAAAATAAAAATAAAAATTTCATATCAAGCTTTGGCAGGAAACGAAAAAAGCTCATGTGTGTCTGTAATTTTTCTTCAATACCTAAATGAATGTTCATCGGACACGAGTTCTTTGGATTTTACATCTATGGTTGTAAAATTTTCTTTCCAGAGATTTTGTCTCTTTTTGTGCACTTGAAAAAACAAGGAGAATCTAACTATAAATCAAATCGTTGTTGTTTTTTTGCATCTCCCAGTAAGAATTTTGCATATTTGTTGGGGTGTCCAAATGAAAAAAAAAATGGTGGCTAGTTGTAGATTTTTTGGAGGAGTCTGCACCTTTTTGGGTGCCCAAATTGGAAAAATGTTTTCCAACTATATAGACATGGCAGGATTTCTACATTTTTTGGGTACCCAAATAAAAAAGCAGATGATCTCCAACTATACATTTATGGTATGATATCTGCATTTTATCGATGCCCTAATTGACAAAAAAGGGCTCAACATGGATTGAAGCATGAGATTGAGATCTTCAGAACTCTCTATAGATATTGGGGAGTTCAAGCATTGGAATTCATATAGGAATGTGCATTTATTGCCAATGTACAAGCACATAAGATTGTTCAGTCCAGAAATGGGAAGAATGAGGAAAAACCCCATACAAAGTATCCAACTGTGAATAACTCAGGACCATCCTTTGAACTGTCGAAATGGCTTGCTCCTCTGGGCAGAACCATCAGGCATTTCCAATAATATTGGAAATTTGGCATTGTTAAAACTGGTAGTGATAGAACATGGCACTATCAGAAGCAAATGTCCATAGTGATCTTGCTTCATGGTAAAATAGTAATCGACAAGTTTCTTGTTCCCCATTTGGGGGTTTGGTTATAGCTGGGATATAATGGCGAAGCTCCGCTGGTTTTGTGTTGTCTTGTGTTTGGCAGACTTTTGTTCATATCTCATGGCCCCAGTTATTTTCTCATGGGAACATATACCAGATGTAAGAGAAAATCAATGTCACGTGTGTTTTATTTCATATATCAAATTGTTTGATGCATAGGTCGATGTGTACTACTCTATGTACCCTTGTGGGATCTCACTTGGCACCTTCTGTGTTCATGCGTTGCCTTGTGCCTCGACTTTCAATACATTTGGTGTTTACTTGGCTCTTGGTTGTATGCTTCATTCTGGAAAATTAATGATACATTTAGGATCTTGGCGGTTTTTCTATGATCTTAAATAATATACAGGACTTGTTTTTCCTTTTAATATAAGCTCTCTGACACAAATGTAGTATGTGGCTCCTTTTAGCACTTTTCCTTGATCGATGAACTTAGAAAAATTCATTTCCAAGAATATTTTGAAATAAAAGGATATATACTATGTGAAGTCCAATGGAGCTATCATATCAACCACAAAACATTAAAATTCAAATTCATCTTAAAATTCAAATTCTTCTTTGTTATACTTACGATGAAGTTGACAGTACATTAATTTTACTTAACCATCCTAAAATTGATTTTCTTGTGGCTTTTCGATGCTTCTCTTATACAAACACATCCTGGAAACTATAAGCATGGCTCGCTTTATCTATTCCTTGATTGAAGAGCTTGTTCACGTATTTAATGCACTTCATAGTTACTGTTAAGACCATCAATGGGGATTTCTTACACCAATTCCCTCTTCTGAAAATTACCATCCCCTTTCTTTTTTCCCTCTGCTTTCCCTTTCTGGTAACTTAGTCATTTTTCGGAATATTTCTAGGTGCGAGGGTTGGCGGATTCACATCTTCATATTTCCACTGATACTTTTATATCACGAGTCTGACCGACCGCTTCCCCATTTCATATTCATCAAACTTTTTGGATCGTGGGTTCCCGGGTAGGTGGGCTCAAAATTTCGTTTACATTGTTTCACCTCCTGCAAATAGCACCCGGACTTCCCCAATCTACAAATTGGCAACCAAATTACCCATTCTTTTTCTCATTTACTTTCCCTTTCTAGTTACTTAGTCGTTTTTCCGAATGTCTTGTGCTTTTATATACAGCACCTGAAGTTCCACAATATACAAATTGATGGTCGAAGTCTGTCACTGTCTCATGTTTTGTGTTACACACTTTGCAATCAAAAGTTGGGATACATACAATTTGACCATCAGGCCTTTACGTCTCCTGAGTAGAACTTGTGGCCCTGTTTTCAAGCCCGTCAATATTCCTTGTTCCGAGTATGTCTCATGATTTTATATCACGAGTCCGACCAACCGCTTACCCATTGCATACTTGGCCACTATTACCATCACCAGTTCCTAGCCAGGCTTGCTCAACATTGCGCTTCCATTGTTCCGCTACCTACAAACAACACCCAAAATTTCGTGATATACAAATTGACCGTCGAAATCCATCATTGTTCCATGTTCCGTGTTACACATTTTGCAATCAAAATTTTGGAGACATAAAATTTTACCATCGGCCCCTCACGTCTCCTGAGTATAACTTGTGACCCTATTTTGAAGCCCGACCGATCGCTTTTCATACTTGTCCATTTCATGGAATCTCTTTCGCAGGTTGGCGGGTCGACGAAATGTGCAATGCTTAATCACTCTTCGCCATCCCCGCCACCTTTGCACTTATTTCTAGATATGTAATTATTAAGCTTTAATGCTAATAGTTCATCGTACAGGAACCGTTAAGATTGTCATTAATGTCCAAAACGTTGGAGAAGATTTGTCATTTATATGAATTAAACAAAGATTTGTGGAGGGTTGTGTTATCCTTTCCAAGTGTTCATTTCAAGCATCATGCAATTTCTTTCACATGTTTTTCGGTTGGCGCCTTTACAAAATCTCTAATCCTTAATCTCTCTTCGTTGTCACCACCACCTTCGCACTTTTTTCTAAATATGCAATTAGTAAGCTTTAATGGTAACAACTCATTACGTAAGAACCATGGAGATTGTCATTGATCAGCGAAAGGATCGAGGATATATTCCATTGATACACATTAAACCAAGATTTGTGGAGGGTTATATTTGAATTTTCATTTCAAACATCATCTAGAGTAAATGGAAATTTGTGTTAACTTATGGCAGCAGTTCGACAACAGTTTTGTCTAGATACAGTAAACACCTTCGAGCATGATGACCAGAGGTTCCAGTACTCCAGGTCATATTCTTACTACTCATCTCCCTCCGCCCAGGAGAAAAAAAGGAGATGGTCCCTTGGTGCACCGAGAGATATGCTTCAAGCCAAATAATTCCAAGGCAACCCTGCCTACTCAGACAGTCTACCCACCTGCGTTGATGGCTGGTGCAAAGGTTGATGTGGTCAATTTTGAGCCGAAAGAAGATGGGTCAATGGACGATGATATGGCAATGGATTATGGAAATGCAGACATTTTTCCCACTCCTACGCCCAAATTTAAATCAAACATAAAGGGGGGCACTTCTCGACGATGGTGATGGCGTCCCTGACAAGACCAAAAGAAGGGGTTTCAGAAAAGAAACTGACATTGAACACAATAGTCGCTTTGCAGCTCGAGAGTAGGAATTCCAGAGGCCCAAATTAGTCTGTTCTGGGCGGAAGTATTTCACTGTAAGGAAATGGTCACTTGATTCTCCCAGAGATATATTTCAAGCCAAATAATTATTCAACTGCGGGACCACTCTTTTTTTCTCTAAATATACAATTAACATCTTAGGGGATGAGGACTAGAACTCCCACTGGTGCAAGGCATATTCCTACTACTCATCTCCTTCCACCCAGAATGGACTAATTTGGGCCTCTTGAATTGCTCATTGACTGTGAGGAGGTGGTCTCTTGGTGTTTCCTAACTTTTAGTTTCAGGTTCTTCCACTTGCCCTGCAACATTTTTCATCTTCTTCCTCATGAAAAGCTTGTGAGAACTATCAATTTTACCGTGAGGATGGGTTCTTATGTCCTCTTGCATTTGAAAAAATCAGGGTTGCTTTCTTGTTGGGGTGCTCCATTGCAACGATGTTGCAGGATGTCGTGCTCTTCACAGTGGCGTCGCAAATTGGAAATTCTTCTCCTCGGGGCCTTTTCATTGTTATTTATACAATTGATTGGTGCATTGCAATGTATCCAGGTCACCATCGTCAGGAGTAGGAGTGTTTTTCACCTACTTCAAGCCAAGGAATCATTCCACTGCGGAACCACTATCCTGTTTCTTTGTCACCTCAGGTATTTCGCAAGATATTGAGATTGCGGAAGCAGACATTGACCTTCCAAGGAGAAGACTGGAAGGAATTCCTAAAAAAAAATCACGGTAATGATTTTCGTATGCATTTTGAAGAGAATCTCGATGGCTCCTACATGTTGTTCCACTAGAGGAACAACACATAATTGTATGCATGTTTTTTTTTGTAGATCTTGTACCTGTGTTTATGACAAATATGTTCAATGTTTTGGTGCAAAGAAATTAGTCCAATTTCTATGGATAGATATACACTGCCCAATATTTTTTTTTTATGGATTTACTATTAAAAAAAATTCCTTGGAATCTTGGTTGCTGCTTCTTTGTCGAATTTAACACATCTTCTCATTTGCATGGTTTGATAGTCTCATAGTTCTTGAATATTGTATTGGCTCAAGTAATTTGATCTAATATGGAGCATTTAACAATATTATGACAATGCATTGTGTCGATCCCATCAAGCTTCTATGGAAACAAAAAATAATTTTGGACAGTTTCAAACCAACATTCAATTCTAATCGTAATGTAGATATAACATAGAAAGACTAAATCACGATGCGGCAGTCGGGGCCCTGCCCTAGAAATTTTGTTTTCATCTCATCCTTGCTAAGTAAATGATTTCTTATTTCCCTTTCGCTTCCTTGATTCCTTTACTAAAAAAGGGAACATTTCATTAGTTGTCCATCCCCTAGCCTCTATTTGAGCACGTTTTACTTTATTAATGAAATTACTAAATTTCTTGTTCGCGAATAAAAAAAACAAAAAAAAAAAAACTGATCTATGGTTGTTGTAGTCAAATGGGACTATGAAATCAACTACAATATTAAAACTCAAGATCGTCATTGTTGTTTCTAGATATGCAATTATTAATATTTAATTCTAACAACCCATCATGCAAGAAGTTTAATACTTAAAAGTTAATATGTCAAAGTCATGGAAGAATGTATCAAGAACAAAATTACTCCCACAAGCTGCAATAAAAACTAATTTTCAACAAAGCATTTTCTCACACCCTTTTTAATGGTACAAGCACAATAGAAAACGAGTAAGTGGATAAAATATTGGACCAGAAAATGATGGTTTTGCAACAATGGGGCTTGTTTGAGATCGATTCCCACTTACGAAAATTGCCCTCCACTTTTCTATTTTCCCACTCTTTTATCCCCTTCTTTTCCCTCTTCTATACTTAACCAAATTCCCCTTTCTTTCTCCCATGTAGTTTCTCTTTCTAGTTACTTAGTCGTTCTTTCTGAAAATGTCTTGTTGTGCTAGTTGGCGGATTCACGGGTTCACATTTTTATTCATGCTTTTATATCGTGATTCCGCCTGAGCGCTTCCCCTTTCCATACCTAGCCAATTTTTCGATTGCGGGTTCTCGCCTAGGTGGTTTCTAAATTGCACTTCAATTGTTCTGTGACCTGCAAACAACACTCTGACTTCTAGGATATGCAAATTTACTTTCGGAATCCCACATCATCCCCTCTTCCATGTTACACATTTTGCACTGAAATGTTTTGATACATACAATTTGACCATCGGTGCCTCACGTCTCCTCGGGAAGCCTTGTCACCCTATTTTGAAGCCCGTCCAACCTCTTTCCACACTTGGCCATTTCTTGGAATTTCTTTCGCGGATTGTCAGGTTGGAGGGTTCAGGAAATTTCCAATTCCTAGTCGTTGTTTCGTGTGCCCGCCACCATCAGACTTCTTTCCAAGTATATGCAATAAGTATACAACTTCTCCAAAAACATACAGAAAAGATATTGCCAGGAAATGGAATATCTATTACAAATTTGAATATATTATCCCTTTTTTTCCCTCTTCTATACTTAACCAAATTCCCATTTCTTTTTCCCCTCTACTTTCTCTTTCTGGTTACTTAGTCGTTTTTCCAAAAATGTCTAACTGCGCAGGTTGGCAGACTCATGGGTTCACATTTGTACTCGTGCTTTTATATCGCGACTCTGACCGACCGCTTCCCATTCCATACCTAGCCACTTTTTAGATCGTGGATTCCCGGGCAGGCAGGCTCTAGATTTCACTTCCATTGTTTTGTGACCTGCAAACAACACCCAGACTTCTGCGATATACAAATTTACTGTTGGAATCCCACATCATACCCTCTTCCGTGATACACAATTTGCACTCAAAATTTTTGAGACCTGCAATTTGACCTTTGGTTCCTCACATCTCTTGGGGAACTATTGTCACCCCATTTTGAAGCTCGTGCATCTGCTTTCCATACTTGGCCATTTCTTGGAATCTCTTTCACGGATCGTCGGGTTGGAGGGTTCACGAAATCTCCAATTCCTAATCGTTGTTTCCTATGCCTGCCACCTTCACACTTCTTTCCAAGTATGCAATAACTAAGGTTTAATGCTAATAACTCACCATGCCTCCAGGAGACAATCATACTAACTGTCCCTACACAACTTGTCCAGAAACATGCAGAAAATATCCTACCAAGTAATGGGATATCTATTAAAAATATCAATATATCAGTAAAACGAGTCCCACCGATCATTTCCCTATTCCATACTTATCGACTTTTTCTCTTGCGAGTTCCCAGGCAAGTGGAATGCACTTCCAGTGTTCCTTGACCTGAAAACAACACCCCGGCTTCTGTGATATACAAATTGACTTCCGGGCTCCCACATCATCCCCTCTTCCATGTTACACATTTTACACTCAAAATTTTGTATACATACAATTTGACCGTCGAGGCCTCACGTCTCCTCTGGAACCCTTGTCACCCTATTTTGAAGCATGTCCAACCTCTTTCCACACTTGGCCATTTCTTCGAATCTCTTTTGCGGATTGTCGGGTTGGCAGGTTCAGAAAATTTCCAATTCCTAGTCGTTGTTTCTTGTGCTCCCCACCTTCACACTTCTTTCCAAGTATATGCAATAAGTATACAACTTCTCCAGAAACATGCATAAAATATCCTTCCAAGAAATGGGATATCTATTACAAATTTGAACATACTAGCCCTTATTTTCCCTCTTCTATAATTAACCAAATTCTCGTCTCTCTTTCCCCTCTACTTTCTCTTTCCCGTTACTTAGTCATTTTTTTTTTAAATGTCTAGCTGCGCGGGTTGGCGAACTCGTGGGTTACCGACAGGTGGGCTCTAGATTGCACTTCCATTGTTTTGTGACCTCCAAACAACACCCTGACTTCCGCAATATACAAATTTACAACCGGACTCTCACATCATACCCTCTTTCGTGTTACACAGTTTGCATTCAAAAGTTCTGAGAGCTACAATTTGACCGTCGGGTCCTCACGTCTCCTATGGAACTATTGTCACCCCATTTTGAAGCACGTCTGTCTTCTTTCCATACTTTTCCATTTCTTCAAATCTCTTTCGCGGATCGTTGGGTTGGCAGGTTCACGAAATATCCAATTCCTAATCGATGTTTCATGTGCCCGGCACCTTTTCACTTCTTTCCAAGTATGCAATAATTAAGGTTTAATGCTAACATCTCACCATGCCTCGAGGAGACCGTCATAATAAATATCCCTACACAACTTGTCCAGAAACATGCATAAAATATCCTACCAGGTAATGTGATATCTATTACAAATATCAATATATTAGTGAAAACTAATTCCACCGACCATTTCCCTATTCCATACTTATCGAATTTTTCGCTTGCGGGTTCCCAGATAGGTGGGTTCAAGATTTCCTTGGATTGTTCTTCAACCTACAAACAACACCCGTAATTCCTCGATATACATGCAGAAAAGATCTTGCCAGGTAATGGGACATCTATTACAAATTTCAATATATTAGCGAAAACAAGTCCGACCGATCGTTTCTCTATTCCATAATTAGCCACTTTTTCAATTGCGAGTTCCCAGACAGGCGGGCGCAAGATTACCCTTCCATTGTTCCACGACCTACAAACAACAACCAGAATTCCACAAATATACAAACTGGGCGTTGGACTGCCCCATCATGCACTCTTCCCTTTTATGCCTTTTGTAGTCAAAATTTTTGAGACATACAATTTGACAGTCGGGCCCTCACCTCTCCTAAGAATCCCCTGTAACCCTATTTTGAAACCCTTTCGATCGCTTTTCATACTTGGCCATTCCTTACTTGCTCTTCCCCATCCCCGTCACCTTCGCACTTGTTTATAATAAAAATGTGTTTATAAAAACATTTATATATATATAAAGACATAGAATTTGACTGACAGGTGCTCACCTCTCTCATTTGTATCCCTTGCAACCCTACTTTCAAGCCCGTTCAACCGCTTTTCATATATATATGTGTGTGTGTGTGTGTGTGTGTTTGTAAGGTCTTATTTCTAAGTATGCAATTAGTAAGCTTTAATGCTAAACCAAGATTTATGGAGGGTTATATTATCCCTTTTGAGTGTTAATTTCAAACATCATGGAATGTCGTTCGCGCGTCGTCGGGTTGGCTTGTTCACGAAATCTTCAATCCTTAATTCCGAAAATGAGTCTGACCGACCGTTTCCCTATTCCATACATAGACACTTTCTTGGAATTCCACAAATATACAAATCAACCGTTGAACTGCCCCATCATGCCCTCTTCTATTTTATTCATTTTGCAGTTGAAAATTTCGAGACATACAATTTAACCGTCGAACACTCACCTCTCCTGAGTATCCCCTGTAACCCTATTTTGAAGCCCGCCCGACCGCTTTTCATACTTATCCATTCCTTACTTTCTTTTCCCCGTCTTCGTCACCTTCACACTTGTTTATACTCATTTTTTTTTATAAAAACATATATATATATATATATATAAGGTATTATTTCTAAATATGCAATTAGTAAGCTTTAATGCTAACAACTCATCATGCAAGAACCGTATAGATTGTCATTGATGAGCGAAAGGATCGAGGAGATCTCTCATTAATACGCATTAAACCAAGATTTGTGGAGGGTTATATTATCCCTTCCGAGTGTTAATTTCAAACATTGTGGAATGTCGTTCGCACATCATCAGGTTGGTGCGTTCATGAAACCTCCAATCCTTAATTTTGCTTCACCGTACCCACCACCTTTGCACTTCTAAGTATGCAATAAATAAGATTTATTGTTAATAGCTCATCATGCAGCACCCATAGAGATTGTCATTAATGAGAGAAAGGCTCGAGAAGATTTCCCATTCACACACATTGAACCAACATTTTCGGAGGGTTATATTATCCCCTCCAACTATTCATTTCAAGAATCGTCTGGAGAAAACATACATTATCATAAACTTATGGCACCATCTCGACAATAGTTCTGTGGAGATACAGTGAATATCTTCGGGTGTGAGGACCAAAACTTCCAATGGTCCAACACATATTCTTACTATTCATCCCCTTCCGCCCAGAACGAAATAGTTTGGACCTTTGGGATTGCTCATGCAGGATGTGTCCCTGAAGTTTTTGACTGTAAGAAGCTGGTCTCTTGGTGCGTCGATAAATATATTTCAGGCCAAAGAATTATTCCACTGCGGGACCACTCTTCAGTTTATTTTTCACCTCAGGTCTTCCGCCAGATGTTAATATTGTCAGAGACAACATTGACGTTCAAAGGAGAAGACTCCAAGAAGCTCCTAAGAAATCATAATAACGTGTTGGACCTATCACCCAAGTTCTTGGAAGACTCGATGGAAGTTCCTGAAGATATCACAAACTTGCAGGTTAGTTCATTTAGAAATCCATTCCGGTAAATTGCCTGGTTGTTTACAAGAATAACGGGACAAGAATCGACAACAACTATTTCCCACATAGTTCTTTATATTTTTTATTTTACAGTCAAGGAACAAGCCATTTTTTATTGGGGGAAGCTAATTTCCCATGAAATCTATTCCCAATTGTCAAGCTTCAAAAAGGAGAAGAAATTTTATATGTCATCCTACTTGGTTTTCACTATAGCGCATTGTTGTCAGTTTCCAAAACTATCTTTATCCAAGAATTTGAACTGCGAATTCGACCCAGTAGCCTTCTAGTACCGGGTCTTGTGGAAGCACAAGGCCTCCCACTATTTTTATGAGGTTTTTAATGACTTTGTCTCCGTTTTCAAAGTTTTATTATTAGGAGAATATGCTCCCCGCACATCTGACCAGGAAACCAAGTTTTTGGAAAGGAAGGGGGCACTTGAACAAATGGATAATTACAGTGTGATAAGGATTTTTGGCTCCAAGGAAAAACCTGCTCTCCTTCCATTTCATATTACAGACATAATGTTTGTTACATAAATAATAAGGAAATAAAACTATTGGTTTCTTCTATTCCATGAGAAGAGAAAAAAACAGTTCATTCCTCTGCCTTGGAAAGTCGGGGACTTCGTGTTGAGGAACGTCAACAAAATTGATGAATATACAGCCCATTTCAACAACTTGAACCTAAGATATGCTGAAAGGATAAGAGGGTTCGACCCTATTCGAATTTGTTTAGAACATTTACTTACAGTTGGCCTCGACAATTCTTTTTTCTAGAGACACCTGAATGAAAACAAAGACATTGATGAAAACACTCCTACTTCTGATGCCAAAAACCTAGACACATTGCAAATCACCACTGAATTGTACAAGCAATAAGGAAAATGCCTCGGTGAGAAGAGTGTTCAATCGTCGTATAACACTCCCAAAAGTACGACATCCTGGAGCATTGCTCCAACGACCCACCATAGTAAGAAAACAACCCAGAATTCTTCAAATGGAGGAGGAGATAACAACCCTCCTCACCCTAAAATTGATAGTTTTCACAAGCTTCCCGTGGAGAAGAAGAGAAAAAAAATTGTAGGGCAGGCGGAAGAGCCCAAAATTGAGAGTGAGAAAATGGAACTTGAGACTGATTTGGATAGCGTATTCCACAATCTTGATCATCCCAGAGACGTGATCCAGCATAGTCGTCCAATGGACATAGCTGATACCGAAATTTTTGATGAATATGAATCCTTTGTATTCCAGAGCGTTGTTTTTTACAGCGAGTCTAAAAAATTAATTATTGAAAAGAGAGATGTAAAAAATAAGAAAGGGAAATCTCATTCAGAGGTTAACCTTGCGAACATGTAGTCGTCCCAAATCTATCGACTTCACAAAGTAACCAGATATGCTCTTGATGATTCCATTAGAGGCATTGAGGCCGAGAATACCAGACTGAAGGACCGAGTCAAGGAATTGGAGGAAGCTTTAATTCCTATGCCATTGCTTGTGATTCCTTTAACAATAGCCATGCGTGCCACCCCTGCAGCCAAGTTAAAAGGATCTTTCAGCCTCCTCGCATCGTGTAGAGGATATGTGGAGAATAATATCAAGAAAATAATGGAACTGATTACTGAGGCCTAGGAAGCATCACAAAGTATGGCTTCCCTTGGAACGAGGGCACATACTTTGCTCGAACATTTGTAGGAGGATTTAAAAAATGAAGAACATTTCTATTTAGACACGGTCCTCTCTTTTGGCACCCATGTCAACAACATGATAGAAACGAGAAGAAGACAACAAGATATCCCCTCCAAAAATTGGATCACTCAATTAAAAGCATGCTAGAAAGAGAAAGTGAAGAACCTGCATCTCATTGTCCAATCATGTGAACAGGCCATATCAAAGAAAGAAAAATTATTCACAAAGCTGACCGAAATAGACTTAGCCGGAAGGACAAACGAGGTCCAAGACCTCAAGTTAATCGTCAACTCCTTGCCCTTAACTAAGCAAGACTTCAATAAACAAGTTGATATTTTTAAGGCATTGTATTTAGAAAGTTTTTACAACATCCTTGAATATGGTGAAGATGACATGGACAACTGGCTAGTCGACTACTTGGTACAGAATGAAGAAATTGATCAGGCTCTGCATAATCTTTCTATCGATCTAAGGGAATTAGAAAAGGAAGTTTTCAACATAAAAATTTGGAATGATATCAATGTCGCCCCCTTGAGAAGCTACATTGAAGAATGGGTCGAAAGGGAATTGAAACAGGTGGCCGACGAAAGACAACATGCAGTTGGCACGATTTCAGTAGTCGTTGATGACATCAATAAAAAGGCATCGACAAGAAAATAGAAAAAGGGGTGATATGTACCATCATTGTAAGTCCTGCTTTGTTTATCAATCCAGTTATTCCACCTTTTTAAATAGAAATGTCTAGCCAAAGACTGATACCTTCCAATTTCTTCTTTTCAGGTATTACACTCTATCGTCGCCCACTTCTTCTTTCCACGGTCCTATTTCTTGTACATATTTCTCTTATGGTCCGCGGGAGCCCCAATCCCAGTATATATGACAAACACATTTAAATTTCCATGAATATGTAACAGACAATATTATTTTTTGATATATTTCAAATAAAAATATTTTTTATCTCCTTTTATATTTATGTGCTCATAAATTTTTATCTTCAACTATGTTGAATGTCAAGAAATTGTGTTTATTTAATTTGAATGTAACTTTATATGTGTCTTCTGTGTTTTATTTTTTTCTCATGCATATCTTTTTCTCCTGCTATGCATATAACTTTTTTTCTCCTGGCACATATAGAGACATACAAGCTAGATGGTCTATGGAAATTGCACTTAACTCAAACCAGTTGAAAGTATACATTGAAGAGATAAAACATGTAAGGTAGGAACATAAATTTTGAACATAGCAAGTCACACTACTGGAAAGAACAGAAATTCCAAACATAGCAAGATGGATTATATAGTTTCAAAAAATAAATGAGACTCTAGAGGCCACGTGTCATTTATTGCATGGATACCACCTGTGCTTTACGTTGCTTGCCACATCTCCGCTACAGTTTACATATATCTCCACTACGTTTTCCCCATCCTTGTGCATTTATTCTCAATTCAACCCGACAAGGACTACACTGCCATACAACACTTGTTTAAAATATTACTTGACATTAATCTACCTCAATGTTTCGAATATATTTATCAAAGTATTAATATCACCCTAACTTAAATAGGCTTAAGGTTTGATGTGGTAATAAACATTTAATGAAATTATTCTCATAATATATACTTTCACAACTTTTTAATTAAAATTCTATCATTTATAATAAATTTTATTGTTATTAAAAAACCTTACACATAATTATTATTCTCATATTATTTACTTTCACAACTTTTTAATTGAAATTTCCTTATTTAGAATATTACCACATTAATCTACCTCAATGTTTCAAATATATTTATCAAAGTCTTAATATCACCCTAGCTTAGATAGGATTAATGTTTGATGTGGTAATAAACATTTAATGAAATTATTTTGGGTATAATTTTATGTACAAAGTTAAATTGCTTTGACTTTGTATAATTTTTGCATAGTTTTATGATGTTTTTTTTAAAGTGTTTATTAATATTTTTGTTTAAAGTTAAAAAGTTTTTTATTAATTTTTTTAAGTTAAAAAGTTTTTTTAATGAATTTTATAAATTTATGTATAATTTGATTTTTTAATTGGTCTATAGACTAGCACAGTCACATAATTGTGGCTGATCAACGTTGAAAGGTTGATAAGATGAAAAAAATCCTTAAAAGAATATATTAAATTTTATTATTGATTAACAAATAAACTGTTGAGCTTCATTTATTTGGTGTTAATATTTTAATTTATGTTAATCACTTACGTGGCAATCAATTAGCTATCAAAGTAATTTTTAAATATGATTAGGTAAATGTAAAAAATTAAAAACATAAACGGATGTCTTTATAATAGCTAGGAAGTTAATGATTGAAATCACAGCCATTTATTTTGTGTGACTACTAAGAATATTCCAGCCATATTTAATCATGTCCATAGAAAACTTATTAAGCACTAAACCCCTATTAAATCTGCCCATTGTCAATAGGTGTACGCCTTTCGGTGTAAATAGTGATGGGATTAAATATATATTTTTCAAGTATTTGTCAAAATTGATTTGAAAAAATTGAACATGGATCGAAAATTAAATGCACTTAATTGATTCACATATGATATTAATTGAACCCATTGCACCTTGTTTGAAAAATGATATTAACTCAAGCAAGTGCACTTTGTTTAATAGTTGATATTAATTCAAGTTGTTGCATCCCATTCTTGAAGAAGGTAAATTAATTAATTGATGCAGAGCCTGATATGAAAAGTGATTGATTGGTTTAGTGTATAATCATTGGACCAACGTCCTCGGGAGTGAAGAGCAATTGGAAATAGCGAAAATGGAAAGGATGTTTGTTATGTGAGGTTATAAGTTCGAAACACCCACTTTATCTTGTGTGTTGCGCAGTGGGCACCGTAGCACACCTAGAGGTTATAGTGGTAGTGATCATAATCGACCTCGTGTCACGCGAGTATGAGCATGGCCCAGTTGTCGATTCCACCAGACAAAAAAAATAATAATAATTGGACCAACGAATATTTCTCAAAAAAATTCCTTGCCTAAGAACACCCCTAAGCCTAAGTTTCTTCAACACAACACACCTATCCTTATTGCTTTGGTCACCTGATTCACTACCATTCTCCACTGCCTTGTTGATAGCTTTTCTAGGTTCTAGTCTTTCTATATTGTTTGGATTATGCTAGACTAGTGGGAGCAACAAAGGAGGGTAGGTAAACAACATATGCTCAACCTTTGAAACTGCAAATTCCAGTCTCTCTACTAACTTCATATGACTACTATCCAAAGGTCATGCATAGAAATCTGGGAACATATGACTAAATGGTTGGAGATGCACTTGAAAATTGTATCTCTAAGGATGTATGATTCCCTCAAAGTCAATCGAATACTTGTTATAGGTTGACGACAATTAAGAAAAAGAGTGATGCGAGAACTTTCTGATTTCTTGTGTTTTGGTGGCTTCACTCGTTGATTGCATTTTAGTTATAAAGTAAAGAGAGCGACATTCTTTTCTACATAGGAAAGTTCCTAGACGACCCCATGTACTCCATCACTGCTAGGTTCTTCATTTAGATAGGAGAAATTTACTTACAAGTTTTTAATTTTAGACTTTTATTATGCAACTTGAATCTTGCAATTGAATCGAACCTCTTATTAGTACATGTCGAAGGCCTGGTACTATATCGTTCAGTTAGTCATTGACCGTGCATTAGTTGAGCTTTGACTATAAATTTATGCCTATTTCCTAATGTAAAACATTATACAAATAAAGTATATTTAAATTCTTTATTTTTATGAAATATTAAAATTGTTGTTTGTTCTATCTGATTGGTGGAAAGATTTGAAGTCTTATTGCCAAGGGGCCACTTAGTGAAGACAACCTCCTTGGAAATATAAACTTCCTTTTAATCCTACCATTTAATACAACCTCCTATTTAATATTTTGACCTTCTTTCTATGTTTAACCTTCCTTCCCTGACATCTCTAAGCCCCTGGAATGCTATGGTCACTTATCAAGTACAGTCCAATAATAAGCATCGAAATAATAACAACTTCCCCTGATCGACTAGTCGTGTGGTAATCTTACTTTCATCTTAGTGTTTTACTAGGTAAAGTTATTTTTCATTGCGCTCTGTTAAATAATTATGAGGACTGAATCTTGGAGTTCATTTGGTAGGTGGCTAGATTGTTTAGGCCTGCAATCTTCCAGGCATCGAAGCTCAATGTTCTATTCCTTGGAAAACACAAAGAGAAGCATCTAGGGAATCTTCCCAAGACTTATATGCTCACACATAGTGACATCACCGCCAAGATAATGCTAGCTATTTCTCAAACAATCAATAAAGATCAGGTCGGCTTGTGTTCTATTTCATTGAATCTTTTGAAAATAGGATTGGTATGGCTCAGAAGTTTAAAGCCTGTGAATTCTATATATATGTGCACAGTTGCAGGGATGGTATAACATGTTACAGAGAGACGAAGTGATTGTGTAGTGGAAGAAATATCAGGGAAAAATGTATCTTCATGTTCACTGTCATATCAACGGAGGTCATTGGCTTTTGGACGCCATCGCTAGACTTGGATTTTACATCTTCTGCAAGGAACAAATGGTGGTACGCCTGTTATTTGTTAGAAAAAACAGGACCGCGGAGCAATAAAATAAAACAAATGCGGAAACAAAACATAGAAGATACACAGTACAAGAGAGACACAGATTTACGTGGTTCACCCAGTGTGGGCTATGCCCACCAGAGAAATTGCCAGGTCCTTTCTTTATTATTATCCAACAAAATGAAGGGATACAACCTAAGCAAAACCCGTTGTAACTTCCTCTTCTTTCTCTCACAATCTCCTCTCTCAGAATACAATACTCGCCAACATGCATAGATGCAATACATTTCCCTCATAAAAGAGGGTTGCCTTCTAGGGAAAAAAACCCTAACATAATCTCTATCGTTAGATCTGCAACCTTATAATGAATGGTCCAGATTTACAATGAAATTAAAATATATTTTTACAAGGCAATTTTTGCTTCGGGGGCTTCGCCCCCGAACCCCCGCTTTCCCCCAGACCCCCCACTTGGGGGGATAGCCCCCCCGGATCCCACAGAGGGGGTACCCCCCCTCTGCACTCCCCCGCGTGGAAGAGTGTACATACTTCTGGGGTGTAAATACTTCATGGGGTATAAAAACGGCTGAAAGTAAAAGACCTCTAAATCAGAA
>ML817958.1:116023-129415 GCA_009831015.1 Picea engelmannii
CCGGAATCCAATCTAACCGCAGATCTGGGCACGCAGATTCTGGCTGCCCAGATTTGCTTGCCGCTTACCGAAATATGAAATTGCGCCCCAACTTAGGATAAGTGGGTTTTTACTCCGTTGCTTGCCCTCTTTTCACCAATGGGGGGTGCCTTTTAGGAAAAATACCCCTCTTACATGTTTATGTGCTAACATTAGGCTCCATGGGGGATAAAGTCATCCCTGTGATGCTCTAAGGACCTTTTTGTAGTTCCAGTGCCTTATTGTTGGGATATGGAGTCATTTATTAAGCCGAAAACAAAAAACAATATTTACAAAAATAGAGGAGCCGTCTCTGGCTCATAAAAAACATTTTTTCAAGAAATGTCCATTTACTGGGCCATTAAAAACTTCTTTGCCTTCCAAATCTTGCAACCTGTAAGTGTTGTTTGAGAATACTTCAGAGATTTTGAAAGGCCCAATCCAGAGGGCATCAAACTTATTGTGTTTTCCTCTATCCTGCCTGGGTGCATCCCACTTGAGCACCAGATCACCCAGCTCGAAATCCTTTTTCCTGATCTTCTTGTCAAAGACTTGCTTGATCTTCTGTTGACGACTGTAGTCCCTGTTCATTACCTGCTCCCTGATCTGCTGCACCTCCACCATTTGATGAATCCTTCTGAACATATGGTCAGGCTCTCCTTCAAGGTCCTGAAAGAATTTCGCCACAGGTAGAGCGAGTTGAGTAGGAAAAACAACCTCCATCCCATAAACAAGTTGGAAAGGTGAGGTGTTCAGGGACCTCTTTGTGGTCACTTGATCAACCCATAGAGCGAATTTGAGTTTTGAATCCCAGGCCCTTTTATTGTCTTCCAATAATCTTTTAATGAGATTGACCAGGCCTTTATTAGAAGACTCCGCCAGTCCATTTCCTTGAGGATAATAGGGAGTGGAGTGAACTAGTGAAATCTCAAACTGTTCACAGAACTTAACCAGAGGCTCAGACCTGAAAGAGGTGGAATTATCGATGACAATTCTGCTAGGGCAGCCAAATCTGGCTATGATGTCCTCTAGGAAGCTGATAATTACTTTGTGAGAAGTACTCCTGGTGGGGGCAGCTTCTATCCACTTGGTGAAATAGTCTGTCGCAATCAGGATCCATCTATGTTGGCCGCTTGAGGGAGGATGAATTTCTCCAATGAAGTCCAATCCCCACTGTTGAAAGGGTGCCGAAACTACTACAGGCTTTAGTGGCAGAGATTTGAGCTGTTGCTTTCCTAAGAACTTTTGGCATTTGATGCAAGATCTGATTCCTTTGCAGACATCATCGAATAAAGTGGGCCAGTAATACCCAACCCTGAGGATTTTGTGAGTTGTGGTCTTCCAGAAATGATGACCCCCACAAAGGCCACTATGGAAATCAAACATAACTTTCTGGGCTTCGTGTGGATTCAGGCACCTTAAAAATACCCCTAGAGGGTCTTTCCAGTATAAAGCTCGGTCAATGAGGCAATATCTGACCACCTTGAGCTTTAAAGCTTTTGCCTTGCTCTTTCCCATTCCATCAGGAGGCTTCAATTCTTGCAGAAAATACAAAATATCTCTGTACTAGGTGCATTATGCTAGTGATAAGTCACCCTGAGAACTCTTGTTGGATGACTCAGCTTGCTGATTTTATGAATTGGCGTTGATGAAGCTAAAACCCAAGGCTTCACAATTGGATTCAACCAGCAGCTTGGCTAAACCCTGCCCCTTTATCAACTTGGTGGGCTTAATCTCCAGATCAAACTTCAGGATCTTAGCAATCCATTTACCTCTTCTCCCATCTATGTCAGGCTGTATAATAATGTCCTTCACAGAGGCTGAAGGAACGTATGCAGTGACCCTTGAGTGCAAGACATAGACTCTGAAAGCTTTGAGATCTTTCACCAAGGCATAGGCCTACTTCTCCATGATCTCGTACCGAATTTCTGCATCTCTCAATGCCTTGCTAAAGAACAAAATGGGTTGTTCTTGCCCTTCCTCATTTTCTGCAATAAGACCGCTGCTACTGTATCAAAAGAAGCAAAAGAAAAAATTAGGAAATCCTTGAAATAATCAGGACTGATCAGCACAAGTGCCTGAGTTAATGCCTTCTTTATTTGGATAAAATATTCCATGGGTTCAACAGTCCATTTAACTTCATTTCCTTTCCTGAGCATGGTTGTGATGTGTTTCACCATCTTAGCAGAATTTGAGACGAACCTCCTCAGAAAGTTAATCTTCCCTAAAAAAACCTGAAATTCCTTTCTAGACCGGGGAAGTGACAAGGTTTGAATTACCTCTACCTTGTTGGGATCAATCCTTACTCCTTCTACTGATACTATATGACCTAACATCTTCCCCTCCTTCATAGAAAACAAATATTTCTTGGGGTTTAAGGATAGGCCAAACCTCTGACACTTCAAGAAAACTTTCCTCAGGTGACAACAGTGCTCTTTATCCGACCTGGAGAAGACTGTGATGTCATCTAGATAGATCACCACAAACCAATCTTTCTCCCCAATGAAGGCTATATCCATGGCTCGCTGAAATGTTGCTCCTACATTCATCAATCCAAAAGGCATTTTGGCATACATGAATGTGCCCCAAGGGGTGGTGAAGGTCGTTTTTTCTCTGTCCTCGGGCATGACTGATATCTGGTTATAACCAGAGAAACCATCAATCATGGATATCCTAGATGCACCAGTTACCCTCTGCAATATGTGTTCCATGTTGGGCAGGGGATAATTGTCTTTATTTGAGCTCTTGTTCAGGTTCCTGAAATCAACATAGAGTCTGATTTCTCCACTATTCTTCCTCACCGGGACCAAATTGGCCACCCATTCGGAGTATCTCAAGGGAACAATGATTCGGGCATCTAACAACTTCTTCACCTCTCTTTTCATGATAGGCAGCAACACGGGATTTATCTGTCTTAGCTTTTGCCTAAATGGTTTGGCTTCTTCCTTCAGTGGGATCTTGTGTTCAATGATAGATGTGTCATATGTCTTGAGGTCTTCATAGGTCCATGCAAACACATCAACAAATTCTCTTAATAATTCAGTGTATTCGTCCCTCTGTTCTTGGGTCAGGATGCTTGACAACTTGATGAAATTAGGCTTCTCTTGTGTGCCAATGTTGCACTCAGATGTATCAACATCCCCTCCTGAAATCTTATCTTTTACTGCCACATCATTCCCATCGAACAGTCTTTCTAAAGGAACTAGCCCCCTTGGAATGTGATTGTTGGGCGACTAAACAATATGGTGATTAACAATTTTATTTAAGAATACCTCAGAGTGAGGGTCGCCTTCGGGATCAGGGTCCTAATCAATGTGCAATGCAGAAAACTCATCGACGGACTGAAGAAATTTTTCGATTTCAAGATCATCTTCGAATACCTTCCAATGCTTTACATTGTCCAGGATGGATGGCCTATATCTTATCTCGACCCCACATTTGGTCCTCGGTGGCAGAGGGATTCTGAATTGACTAGCTGAGACATCTAAGGAATCGACCAAATTATTATCCTCCCTTGGGACAAAATAAATGTTGAAAGTCGAGAAGAAATTATCAATCAGGTCCCATACCTCGTTTCTGTAACTTCTGAGCCGAGGATGCTTGGCTCGATAAACATTCCTGACCTGTTGGATTATCAATTCATCATCTCCGAACACTGCCATCTCCCTTATTCCCATTTCTTTTGCAGCCCTCATACCCAGAACAAGAGCTTCGTACTCTGCCACATTGTTGGTGGTTTCAAATTCCAGCTTGTATGACAGGGACATGGTCTCTTGACAAGGCGATATGAAAACTACTCCAGCGCCAGTGCCTATACTGGAAGAAGCTCCGTCAAAGAACATCTTCCAAACAAAGGTGTTCAAATGAGGTATCTCCTGATTAACAATGGGTTGCTTTCTGATCTATAAAGGGGCATCAGGAGTTTTAGTGATCTGCAACAAACTAGACCCCAAATAAGTGTCAACTGAAAAAATGGGATGATTGGTGGGGTTTGCTTCATCACTGACAATATAGGCTAGCTGAGCTTCTCTATACAACCTCCTGTGTTCCCCTCCAAAGACTAGAATGGTGGCATATGTGAGATCCATCTTTAATGTTCCTCCAAGTCTTTTAATCCAAGACCTAGACAACAACATGCCAAACTTGGGGGGAACATCAGCTACCACAATGTCCATGACCACACTCTTCATTGGTAGCTGAAATAAAGAGACCACCAAGTCTTTGATGACTCCAAGACATTGCACCCTCCTTGAATCAAAAGAGTACAAATCATGATAAGCTTTTGTCACTTCCAGTCCCAACTCTTCCATGACTATTTTGGGCATAAGGTTGTGAGAAGCTCCTGAATCCATGAGGCAATTATGCAACACTTTATCATGTATGTTCAGGGAGGTGTAGAAGGGAGGGGATGAATCATCTCTGTCTTCCACCATGGGACCTAGGATGATTGCTAGCTTTTCATCTTGACGGAAGGTTGGGGGGACTCAGATTGTAGCAGCTTGGAGAGGGACCTTTTGAAGTCTTCATTTTTAACTAGCTCTGAGAGGGGGACGAGAATTCTGATCTTTTGAATTTCATGCTCAAAATTAAAGGAGGAAATAGGCTTAGGAGCTTCCCTTACCTCAGAGACAGGTTCTTTGACTGCTGACGAAGCATTCTGAGTTTTATTTTCTTTAGTAGTGGTTGATGCAGATTTAGTAGGCCTTTCTACTATGAGGGGTTGATCTTGGCTGTCAAAGTTTCCTTCTTTCTTCTTTGACCTGAGAGGGTATCTGCTAGAGGTGTTGTTGGCCTTTTCTCTTTTACCTAACTCATTGATTTGAATGTTCATAAGGGATTCTTCGTATGCAGACTGAGTCAAATGGGGAAAAGGGGAAGTTTCTTCAATACAATGAATTTCAGGGTGAAGCTCATCTATCTCCTCTCCTTCCTCATGAGAAACTAGGTTATTTTGGAGGGGGGTTTGAATCCTTTGATTTTCTCTGTCTTTCCCCCTTTGTTCCCTTGGGAAAGCCTGAGGCACATTGTTATTAGGTCTCCTGAAACCTCTACTATCAACATTTTGGGGATTTCTGTACATGGGCTTCCCTTCTAACTCCCACCTTTCCATCCTAGCCGAAAGCGATTTTAGCATTCTAGTTATCTCGTCCGAATGTAAGGGGAAGGGGAGAGGAATGGGATGGGGAGGCTTCAGGCCTTTTCCTAGATATATCTCTATTAGCCTTATCCCTGAGTCGGTCAACAACTAGTATGTTAGATTCTACTTCCACGGTCGCATCCTGTATGTGAGCCAGAGTAGTGGCTCTTCTCTCCCTCAGCAATAGGCAAAAATTGGGATTAAAAGCGCTAGCATAAGTGATCTTAGCAGAGTCTTATGAGGGATTTATCTTAGTGGGGATTTTATTATACATTTTATTGAATCTCTTAGAGAAGTCAGAGACAGACTCTCCTTCTTTTCTCTTCAGGGACCCGAACTCTATCATGTAATACATGAAGTCTTTTTTGTCTCCCCATTGTCTCAGAAAGGTGTTATCCAAAGCCTCAATCCCATCTATAGATCTAAGAGGAAGGGCTCTAAACCATTTTCTAGCTTCACCTTCTAGGCTATGGACACAAATTCTCATCCATACATCTGCATGCATGATAACATGATCATCTATGAAGCTGTAAAAGGCTTCAAGGTGTTCTTCTACAGCTATGTTCCCTTTGCCTATGAACTTGGGTAGCTGCTTAAGGTATCCATCTGCTGGAAGGGCGTTGCGAGGCTATGGTAACACAAGGGGAGCATACCTAGCAGCTATTATGGCCTCCATTATGGTCATGGGGGGATTAACTCCTGCCATGGGAATATTAGGTGGAGGAGAACTTGAAGGAGAAGGGTTGTGAACAGGGGATACTAGAAATGAGCTTCCTGGAGGAAAGGGAAACAATGGGGAATACAGAGAGAGAGCTAAGGGACCTGAATAGGCAGACGCTTCTCTCTATGCAGTAACAGTAACAAGAGGAGGGGTGGTGAAATATTCTGCAGTCCGAGGTCTGCGCCAAGGTATAGCTTCGGGGGAGAGGGGAGTGATAAGGATTTCTCCTTCTAATGCTAGACCAGGAGGGGAAAACTCAGTAGTAACACTCACGAAATTCAGGAAACGGGAAACCTTGGAAACAGGTTTGCTAGGAAGCTGAGAAGAAGAAAATGAAGTTTCTATCGAAAGAAGTGGCGAATTACCTGGTTCAACGGTGGAGATTTCTCCTAGAGAGGCCTTCCCTTTTTTGATAATCACCTCTGGATCCACTTCAGGCGTGGCTAGAGGCAGCTGAGGATGGGACCGCAAGTGTCTACCGCTGGAAGCCACAACTAATCACAACAGGTTCGTCGCAGTGGAGTCATCACAATGGAGTCGCCAGGTGCACAGTAGCAATCTTCAAGGGCTATGATGCCTGATGCACCTTCAGAATCAAAAGCTCAATGTTGTTCAATCCCAGGGAAGATTTTCAACTTCATCCCCAGCAACGGTGCCAGAAATGTTGGTGACGGAAGTCACTCCTAGATTGCAGCAGGAGCAGAGCCCGACACCCATCAATTTATGTCACTTTTTGTTTATAAAGGGGTGATCAGATGGAAGTAAACTTGGAACAATATCGTTCTAACTCAGAAAACTGGGCTGGAACAACAGTGACACATGGGTTCTTGACGTAACTTAAGCCAGTAATAATGATAGTGGTGAGTAAGTGGGGAAGAGAAAGGGGAAATAAAGTCTGCTCTGGACGTCAGGTCTTCCAACAACCTTCATAAAAGAGGAAAAGTCTCGGCTATGAGATCCTCTCAGAGCCGAACAACTTCAAAATGAACCCAAGGAGATTGCGGAACTGATAAAATCAAACCTACATTACATAGCAATGCAACACCCGACTAGATCATTCATGCCCGGGATGTTAGATTCAGAGAAAAAGGGAAAAGAAGAAGTTGGTTGCCATTAAACAAGAAGTCTCAAATGTTCTTCCATAACCAGAGAACCAGAAGCTGGATTAAAGATTTACAATCGGGAGTTGTGCTCTACCATCGACAGATTACAAAATGGAAAAATTGCCTACATATACTCAAAGAAAAACCACAACAGTGAAACCGAGACACTGTATTAAAAACATTGCGTTTGCATGTCCACTGAGAATCTACACATGCTGTCTTTGAACGATCGTGCACTTATGACAGACGCAATCGAACTCCTGACAGTCCTGCGGATGAACCGACGTGCTTTTAATTCATCGCCGGACTTTCCATTTATGGCGGAGACGATGTCTAACCACCACCAACTACCTCAATAACTGGTTCCTTGGGATTGAGAACGACCCGACCAACTCTGCACTTTTGAGGCGTGGGGGTCTTCTCACACTGCCACCTGGATCGGCTTAACGACCTGATGGATAAGACGTGGAGGCCAGTGCGAAGGCTAGGGCGCATAATTGGAAATAGTGGATGGGCGGAAGTGACATGGAACGCAGGGCTCAAGTGGATAAGGAGTTGAGACGACCATATAAATGAAGGTAACTGGGAGAGAAAGAGAGACACATGGCAGGAGGTGAGTGGGTGATGAGATGGAAAGGGGCCATGTGGATGGGGGGAAGAGGGCTGTGGCACCTGATGACGAGGCAAGTGCCATGGGAAAATGACAAGGAAGCTGCAACGTGGTGGGCCCGAAGGAAGGAGGAAAGATGAGTTGGAGGATGAGGGGGAGAACACCTGGCAGGAGGTGACAGGTGGAAACGAGAAAAAAGGGGAAAAAGGGATGGGCCAGGATGGCGCGGAGTGGAAGGCGTACGATGGAAGGTGGAGGATATTGGAGACATGACAATGTGGGGCCCGTCGAGAGCCACCAATTCCGGACCCCCCACCCTTTGTTAAAGGTAGAATGGAGAGGGGGGTCCAGAATCCAACCTTGACCGCATATCTGGGCGCTCTGATCTAGGCCGTTGAGAGATGCGTGGCCAATTCTGGACCCCCCCCTGCCTTAAAGGTAGAATGGCGAAGGGGGTCTGGAATCCAATCTTGACCGCAGATTTGGGCGCACAGATTCTCGCCGCCCAGATTTGCTCACCGCTTACCCAAATATGCAATTGCGCCCCAACTTAGGATAAGTGGGTTTTTACTCCGTTGCTTGCCCTCTTTTCGCCAATGGGGGGTGCCTTTTAGGAAAAATACCCCTCTTACATGTTTAGGTGCTAACAGAATGTAAGATCAACTATCTGCACGTCATATGTCTCTCCCTGGATCTGTGGATCCATGTGTCCATAACGTGCATCCCTCACACAAGGCTCCTCCATCATATCCGACATACTACTGGTATCCTCATGTGATGTGGCTGTTGTAGGTGTCTGGAAAGATGACAGATGTGTCATGGCCACCATAGGATGCTGGTCATATGTAGGTGCTAAAACGTGTGAGTCCTCACTAGTGTCACCACTCTGCTGAGGTGTAAGGTCATCAACAATATGTGATATGATTGTTGAAGCATAAGTGTTATCCTCCTGTCCATCTCACTGCTCCTCCAATGTGCAAGGATCACTATCCTCCTTAAGCGTGCTATAATCACCAACCTCTGTGCAAGAGTCACTATCACTAGCCTCTGTGCAAGAGTCACTATCATCATCAGGCTGCCCCAAATCAACATCTATCGCTACACCCTCACACACCTCATCATCACTGTCATAGCGTGCCTCAATAATGTGCTTTTGATCCTTACCCTTGCACTTATGATCTGGTTCCCAAGGCACCTTGCAACTGTAGCAAAGCTGCATGTTCCTAATGGGTGTGGGATCACTCTGTTCTTCCAGCCATCTAGTTGTTGTTGTTCTCTTTTTATCTGCTACGATGATCCCATGTAAAACATCCTCTTCGCTCCAACGGGGATTTCTTAAGGCTACATACTGTGGAAAGGTTATTTTAGCCCTAGTTTCCTTTCTAAGGTCGGAATATATTATCTCCAAGTATGTTATCTCAAAGAACATCTCATCCCTTTCCCATCTAGCTTCTTTGGCTCTCTTCTCCTCTACTACGCCAATCCAATGTGTAACCTTATCTTTGCTCCAACTAGGATTTTTATAGGATACAAAATGATGGAATGTTATTAGACCTCTGAGATTCTCATTGAGGGTTTGATAATCCCTCTCACAATGAACAACCCTTCCTATAAAATCCCACACATCCATCTCTCCTTATGGAAGACCCTCAGGCTGGCAGGATTTTAAGCTCTGATACCATTGTAATGTTCCCAAGCCATTATGCCAGGAACATCACGGTTTTGGGTGTCTTTTTAAAACTTTACTGGTTGTGGTATTTTGTCAAACACTTTGCTTACTGTGAATATTTAGGTTGCGCTTAGGGTTTACTGATGTGTTATATATGTGTTTGCAACAACAAACAAGAAGATAAGCAATCAACATACCTCAACCATATGCAAGATCAATAAGATGATAAACAAGCCAAAACACTACAGATTTGATTTTATTAATAAGTAGAAGAACCTACTACAATGAGATGCCAATCTGGAATGCACATCAGATGGCTCCAATAAAGACAATAGAAGATAGGATCTGCTACAAAATTCTCCAATAGAAGATGCCACAAGCCTCCCAAGGACGAATACTCATTGAATACCAATGCAAGAGTACATCTGGGCCGTAATAAATGCTAAACCCTCAAACTGGAGATGCCATGCCTTGTTGGAATGCTGAAGCTCCTCAATAATTCAGCCCAACTAAAGGAAGCCTCCAAATGAGGGGAATAGTAGATCAGATCACTGCAAGAACAACCCAGGTGCTCAAATCTCCAAGATCCCTCTCAAACCCTATGGATCTGACTCTCCTCCTAGGAATGGTGCGCCCCCCTCGATGCCTAAAACCCTAGATAATTCGGCCTTTCTCCTTGATACCTCCGAAAACTCCACCAATCCACTTGAATGATAGATCGGGGCACGAAAATGAAAACCCAAGTGCTCAACTAGGCAAAATACCTGCTAGACCCTTAGATCTAGTCACCCTCCACAGAATGATGAACCCTCCTCTTATGGAAATTGTCCCATTCTTAATGCAAATCAATCCACCATAAGAATACCTCTAAAAAAAACCAATAATGGTGCTATGGTACCTGCAAGGAAAACCCAATACCTGGAATTCCCAAAATCTCTTCTCCTCAGCTATAATGAATCCTCCCTTAATGGATGGTGCGCCCCTCTTGCTGGAAACCCACAACTGGTGCACCCTCTCTCTTTCTGCACATGTAACTGATGTAGAATCCTCCTGCAACTGAGTAGATCTGGAACTAGAATGGTGTGGGAGAGTATTGCATCTTCGAGACCAAGCTTGGGACAAGCTAGGTGGAATCTTTCACCACCAAATCGTCCTCTAGGGTTTGTTAAGTCAAAACCCTCAAAACCCCCAAGAGATGGGCCCTCTAGCTAGAAGCCAGATATCCAAATGATAGACATACATGAATGAATGAATATAGGCCCTTGTCTTTCCTTTATACTTCCTGCTCACCTTGTCCCTCCAAAGTGACTTTCATTTTATTGATATTTAATTAATTAATTAAATCACTTTAATTAATTAATTAACCCTTTTACCTCTGAAAAGCTCCTTATCTCTCCTTGTGGCTTCCCTGGGCACTGAAAGTCACTTCTCACCATCCCATCCTGTAGTGTTTCTCCTCCCGAATCCAATGAGCTATTACACTGAGAGGTTCCTCCAAGTAATGTGCCCAAAATGACCTCTTTAGTGAATTTAATTAACTTATAGCTCAAAATACTCAAAATCATGGAAATCATCGGAATGCAATGAAACCAAAGCCAACCTATGCGGAATGGACCATAATGATGAAATGGTATGAGCGATGCAAGCCAGACCCCAAAATGCCTCTCAATAATCCATGTACTCGCTATAACATCCATCTGGCTACTCTGGTCATCATAAACCTCTGCAACGTAATGATGTCCCAAAGTGGGGACATTACAGAGTTCAAACGCGTGGAGTGTTGGGGTTCTTTAGCCGAGGCATGCAAGGTGAGAATCACAAACTTGAAGTCATACCTGGAAGTGAATTAATATTTTTTATTTCATTCTCTTGATTCTACACATCAAAGTGATTAATATTTTGAGTTTTATTCTCTTTATTTATCTTGTTCTACACATCATAAGATAATATACATCATAGGATAATGCACAAGTAGTTTGATTTTGTTAAATAGTTTGTTTTAAAACACTATTTTGAAGAACGTAGGCAATATCTATCTGATTTAAACAATGCTTTTATCTCTCTCTCTCTCTCTCTCTCTCTCTCTCTCTCTCTATATATATATATATATATATATATATATATATAAAGAGTGATAAAAATATTGTTTAAGTCAGATAGATATTGCCTATGTTCTTCAAAAACTTTACATTGTTGTCCAGCGTTTGTTCTCTACCATCTCTCTTTGAGTGAGATTATTCAACATTTCACTAGATACATAGCAAAACTTGCGATGTCTGCTATATCTCCAAAGACTAGTGAACAATTGTTCTCATCCCACCAACTAGCTAGCGAAGAGGTAATGACAATGTCTCCAAACACAACAAACACTCTGCATTTGTAGTTGTTGTTGTTGTAACTGTAAATTGTAGTTGTTGTTATAACTGTAAATTGTAGATGTAGTTGTAGCTGTCTTTGTAACTGTAAATTGTAGTAGTTGTTGTAACTGTAAATTGTAGATGCAGTTGTAGTTGTCTCTGTAACTGTAAATTCTATAATTGTATCTATACATTCAAATATATAATGTAACTGGAGCTTTTTAAGGTATGTACCCCTATCATGATCTTAACCAAATTTACAAAGATTTACAAAATAAATAAAATTTCAAATTGGCAAAGATTTACAAAGTAAATAAAATTTCAGATTGTTAATGCAACACAAAATTTGTGTGAAATAATTTTTATTTCTTTCATTCTCATGAATGCCATATTGTATATATGTATAAATGTTGTACTGTATATATGTATAATGCCCTAGTACAAAAGACCATACCTGAAGGTTTATAATGGCCTAACAAATAATACAATTCTAAACTTTCTATTTTATTGTTCATGATGTGGAATAGTTTTGGGTTGATTTCATAGGCATCATCTTCCCCACATATCACTCTCTATTATAACACATATATGGTTGTTGTTTAACTTGTTACCACTGTGCCTGTCGTCTGTTGATTGCGAATTGATTGAAGCACTGCCCATGACCTTAATAATAATAATAGGGCCCGTAACTCAAAAGCTCTTCAACGAAGCTAGATATGCTTATTGAATCATTATGCCATCAACAACACTTTCTTGGCTAGTTGTTCACTGACACCTCTCCAATGACGGCATAAATGGGATAGTTGTTCGTTGATTCACCCATCCACCCCGGTGATATCCATAACCTCGAGTCTAACTTTGTTCTGCTATGGAAAATTCAATGCTAATAACATCATTGTCTAAGTCAAGAACAATTTGGTTGTCTCATGCCTTGCTATCAAAAGCCTTTTGCATTTGTCAACCATGTTTTCAGTTGTTATGTGTATTCTCTCCCATTGTCTTCTCGAAACTCACTAAATGATCCCTCTCTATGAGACGATGAGCGCACTAGACTGGTTGGTTTCCATCTTGGCTGGTGTTGCTACTATCACCGGTCATAAGCAAGCACCTCAAGTCTTGATCCACTGTTTGAAGATCTTAATCCAATGCACTATGATGCATTGAAGCAGAAGTCCCTGAAATTGAAGTTTGTTTAAATCCGTTGCAATGTCGTTTGTTCCGTTATTTCTTAAATATCTTAAGTGGCCAGATGTTTCAAACTGACAACCACTTGTCTAGGGAAAACATCCAGCTGTTAAACATGGCCAAAATCTGTGTCTTCCAAGAATGTTTTAAAATTTGGCCATCGGTAAGGGGCCTAGTGGGGCCGAGATCTAAACCTTTAAACTATGCATTAAAGGCCTATGATAACGTTGTTTGGAAGTTTTACAATGCTAGGTTGAACAGTAAATATAAAATGACAATTTCATTCACTCTGTTTTTTTGAGTTGTTGTTATCATAAAATCTTGTTATTAATAATTATGCAACTAAGTTTTCCATCTAATTTGTGAATATAAAATGATTATTTAGTTGGATATATATTACTTTAACAAATATGGTTAGTTATTTCTAATTATGAGTTAATTAAATATTATAGTTTCATAATATAACTTAAAAATATCATCTTTTATTTAGTAAATTCATCATAACACTACTAAAAATATGGATTTAGCAAGTTTGATATAGTGTTATAAAGGGGAGAGAATCTTAATGTTGTTGGTATTTCAGGTCGGTCCG
>ML817958.1:129515-151247 GCA_009831015.1 Picea engelmannii
CCTTGACCTAATTTTACATTTTAGGTCAGGTAAAAGGCCGACAAGGCCAAATTATCAAAATCATACTGTTTTACATTAAATTGTCAAATTAAAACCCTAATTGAGCTATAAAGAGATAAGAAGCCCCTCTAAGGGAGGCATTATCCCCTTCTAGGGCAAATGGGGCATCCTGGAGTAAAACGGTAGCCCTCCTTGGGCTTCTCTAACCTGCCACACGTGCCAATACTACCCAGTCTGCCTCCCAAAACGTCCATACTGTTGGATGACATCATGGGTATGATGGGTGACGTCCTAGGCCTTCCAAGGCCAACGTTCCATTGAAAAGGGCAAATCCCCCTAGGTCAAGCTCCGCCGGGGTGCCTCTGGTGGAACGTCCTCTTCTTCTCCGGTGCAAGACACCGATCCATCTCTGTCTCATCTTTGCTCCATGGTGGGGTCTCAACATCCATCTGATGGGCTCTTCAGCCCCATGGAGGTCTGAACTGATCATCTCCCCATGTGTACTGGTCCAAATGGTACCTGTCCGTCGGGTATGGTCCTGCACATCAAAGGCTATGCCCTCCATGGGCTCATCAGTCACAGGGATCATAGCAATGTCAATCACATTTCATCATTAATATTATTAAACGCATGCATAAAATTCCTAATACATCAGTCAATAGCTCAAAGACGTTACACAAGCCTACAATACAAGTCTGGGGAAAAGACAAGGCGTCTTATTGGGCTAGTGTCCACAGGAAAAGGAAAGTTCCTAGAAAGATCTCTTCCAAGCCATGTAAGTGGGTGGTGTGGTCAGGGGATGTCCAAGCATGTGGGTGCAATGATGGCTAAGGGTGCAAAGATGTTACTTGTGGGTGCCTTTGTAGAAGGCGAGCTATCCCTATCATGGATGCATTTTTTCCAAGCCCATTCTTGCCTTTATTCTTTTTATTCTTTTATTTGCTTTTGTTGTTCAAAAGCTAATCAGGGGACACTGCCTTGGCATGGTGACCAGAGCTGACAGCGTTACCGACAAGTACTTTCACAGAGATGAGAAGGCTGGCTCGTGATGAGACCCCCTTTCCCTTGGCCATGCAACCAAGAGTCACTGCCCTGGCATGGTAACTAGCTGGTGGCAATGTCATACTGCTAGGTACCTATGGACCTAATAGGCTGGCTCGTGATGAGAACCCCTATCCTCTGATTAGGTCTTGTTTTATTATTTTTTCGGGTCCCTCTTGTTTCTTGCTGAGAATCTTTTTATTTCTTTCTCAGGGATCCCTGGGCGAAGCATCTCGAGGTTTATTCTTAGGCTTTTATCTTTTACCAGCTTGCTTTTACCTTCTCGGCCTTTAGCCCCTTCTTCCCACGAGGTAAGGTGTAGTCCTGAAAATAGGTCAACCCAATGCCCGGACAAGGGGAATGGGATAGATGAGCGGGAAACAAGATGTAAAAGTGGTAGTATGATGGGAGCGAACGATGGCTTTTCAGAATTCCCCCAGTGGCAAACCAAAACCTACAGACACAGGCTTGCTAGGGCACCCTGTCAATCCCCCCAAACATGGTCAAGTGGGCAAATGTAAGATTCAAGCAGTCGTTAGAGATAAGAGGAACCAGATGCATATATTTAAAGGTTTCAATGATCAAAAGTGACACATACCATGATACTTGGACCAATTACCTCATGGAGCAAGAACATCTTCTGACACAGGACCAATTTGATGGTGATGGATGCTGCTGCTGCTATCAAGACAAAAAATGATGGGAGAAAAAGATGGGCCCTCCAGGGCTATGCTCAGGTCAATCCTACTCTCGGTACTCCATGTCTAGGACCTGTGGGCCTCGAGACATGATCTCCTAGTTATCCCTAAAAAGTGGGGATAACATCTGGCTCCAACTCGGGGACATGTGCTCATCGTAGAGTGCATGAGAACCTCAGCATCTCTGGCATAACCTGTAGACTTGCTCAATCTCGATAGGGGTATCAATAACAAAATTGGGGCGATAATGCCACCCCAACATACATATAGATGTATATATAGGCTGAAAGAAAACAATCAGTAAGTGTGAATATAAAAGCAAACTAACATGCAATGCAAATGATATAATACAGGAGTGCAAAATGCCTACTTACCTGAACTTAACTATGAAGTCAGGTCCCCCCACCTTGGTGGGGTTTGAGAAGGTGCCCGCTGATAGGTAATGGGCGCCTTCTTCCCTCCAAAGTGGACAAGTAATATGAGTTGTCAACTGATTCCATTCCAACTTTGAAGGGTCCAAGCCATGACTGAGCACTTCCTTTTACATTAGTTGGCTCTCCTTTCTGGGTATCCCACATCCATACCATGTCTCCTTCCTTGTACTTTTTGATTTTGTATTTGGTCGTCCCTTGGACCACCCTGGTGTATTGTGCTGAGGGAGGAGGGTGGGCTTCTGCTGTAAACACTTCCTACTAGGATGGGCGCATTGGTACGTCATCTTTAGCTTTCTTTAATATCTTCACCGTCCCAATCTCTTTGCTCTTGAATTCATCTAGGAGTTGTTGGTATTCTTCTTTCTTGGGCCATTTGATCTGATCAAAGTCCTCTTCCGTTGCAAAGGGCATATCTTCTGGAGAATACTTTTGAAGAGTTTGTATCATCTCGTCTTGTGCCTTGTCATTGTTGACGGGGTGAGTAATATCTTGCACATGGTCTCTGGTTATTGGCACATTTAGGAGACGGCCTATTGTTCCATTTTTTAAAGGCAATTTCAAAAACGTGAGGTCCATCTCGAGAGTGCCACCCAACATTGCAGTGAATTTCCTAGACAACAACATTCCCCACACATCTGGGACGTCAACTACCACGATGTCAATGTGGACTACTTTCTTCGGGTACTCCTTAAGGAAAACTTCTACATTCTCGACTACCCCATGTGTGGGTATGGCTTTAGATTCGAAGCCACATACATTCCTATAAGGTCGTGTGACCTTCAAACCCATTTGTCGCATGACTTTAAGGGACATCATGTTGGCACCTGCCCCTGTATCTAACATGCAATTGTTGAGGCTTTTGCTGTTCATCATTAAAGTCATGAAGAAGGGAGGGTTCTCACCATATTGGATCCTGAAATGATCGGCTTGCAACATAATAGGGGGGTCCATGGGTTCATTTGATCCCAGAAAGAAAGTGTCAAAGTGTTCTTTGGCAGATGGGATCTTAATGGCTTCTCTGAGGGGAACGTTTACATGCATTTTTGATAATGCCCCTTCGAAGTCAAAGTTTAGGCCAACCTTACCAACCTTGGATGTCTTGGGAAGGAGAATTTCCAAGGGTGGGGGCTTTGCTCGATCAGTAGTAGGTTGGTTCAACTTCTTTCTTCTGTACACCTGAAATTCTTGTTTCTTTAGCTTCTCTCGTGATTCTTGGTCTAGGTTGTTTATTATCGCCATTCTTGCTGATTTGATTGCTTCTTTTACGGGTTCCGGATGTTCTGCATCGGTGATATTTATTTGAGGAAACTCCATGAAATGGTCCATGTTGTTGACTTGTTGATGGCCATTACTGTAAGGACACTCATGCTCCCAATGTGCTTCACTGCATTCTAGGCACCAAGTATTTTCATCAACAACGTTTGTAGGGGCCAAAGTGTTTGGAACTTCTTGCTCATTCTTTGGTTTCTAAAATTGGCTCCCCTTCTGGAATTGCCCTTTGCACGGGACCTTGGGTGCTTGGGTCTGAGACCTTTCCAAGTTGACAATCCTACTCATCATTTGCTCTTGATTTTTTATGATACCATCGATAGAGGCTTGCAGCTTGGCGATACTGGCACACAGGTTTGAAGCAGGCTCAACGTTGTGAACTATTTTTGGTTTGGTGTCTATTCTCCCCCTTGGATTAGCAAAAGGCTCAATCTTGGATGAAAGGAGGTTTCTCTCTATTTTAGTAGCGAGCTCTTGGGCTTCCTGAATGGATCGGGGGTTTTTATCTCTGAGAAGATACCCTAGTTGTCCATTGAAAGATCTAGTGTAAACGTAGACGAGGTAATCATCTTTCGGATGATGGCTTGTGGGAATTCTTTGCAGCAAAGTCTCAAATCTAGTATGGAACTCCCGAATGGATTCATTTTCATATTTGGCAAGGTTATTCAGTCGGGTGAGGAGCATGTTAGGGTCTTCTTTGATACTCCATCTTTTGAGAAAGGCCTCTTCAAGTCTGTCCATGGTTTTAATGCTTCCATTAGGGAGGCTCAGGTACCAACGCCTTGAGGCATCATAAAGAGTAGTAGAGAACAACTTCATGACCAAGTCTTCAGCATCATCACTAATGGGATGAAGTTGAAAAAACGCCCAAAAGCTGCTCATGTGCTCTTCGGCACTAATTGCATCAGTACCGGTGAATTTAGGCAACCACTTCTCATACTTAGGTGGCATTTGCCTAGGGTAGCCTGGTATGGCTGACATGTCTAACAGTTTGAAAAGAGTAGATGCCCACTGTCTCTGATTATTGGCTGGGTTCATTGTAGTGGTCTGAGAGCTAGACATGATTCTTAAAGGAAGGCTCTTCCCGAAGAGTGATTTGACAACTGGAGAGTTCTTGGGAGGCTTCCTTCTGAAAGACAAAGGAGGATTATTGAACCTCTTTTTAGTTTGTGGAGTCGCCAGATAGTTTACTTGAAACTATCAAAGAAAAGGGAAAACACCCTAGTGGAGTCGCCAGGTAAGCTTGTAAGATAAGGCTCTTGAGGCAAGGCTTACCAAAAAGATTTGTCGTTTGAGGAGAATTGACTCAGTGTCCTCGGCAACGGCGCCAAAATGTTATCGCACAGTTTGTAGTTGGGAAGAAAGGCTATAAAGTAGGAGGCCAAACTAGCATAACAGGAACCTATCCCACCCAATGTCACCACGATGGGGAGGTTCTTTCTCTTTAGGGAGGTAAGGCCTAGGGGAGATGTCCTCGGTGACCTGGGGTTTTAAAGAGGCTAAAGGATAATCAGACAATGACAAGTTTCCCCCTTCACAGATCACCACCAGAACAGATAGTCCGGCTTATAGCCAACAAAGATAACCAAGTAGAATCCCTGCCCGGGAACAAAGCAACAATAAACTGATATATGCAGGCTTTGGTTAGTACTTCATATATATCAAAGACTATTTGATATTCAATATAAGCAATTTGAAAGTAAATGTTGACGAAGTATATGCTTACAAAATGGCAATAAAAGTAATGTCACTTCACCAATAAATACTAGAATGATATGGCATTCAATGCAACAAATCAATACTTAACTCAATTAATGCCTTTAACTACCATTTAATTGCTCATAAAATGAAACGTTGCTGCATTAAAGATGTAATAACCAAGGATGACGTCATCAACTAGGGTTAGTAAGTTAGTTGAGCTTAGGGTTAGTGTAGTTAGGGTTTGAAATTCAAGTTTTGAGAGAGTTTGTGATCAAGTTCCACTTCAACGCTGGAGGTCTTGAGATTAGTGCCTTTTGGGGTAAGATGGAGTCAATTTAAAGGAGGACACAAGGGTTGAAGGAGGACAACTAAGGATAGGAGGGAAGAGCTTTGAAGTGCTGCTATGGCAGGGCCTCAGAGACAAAACCCTAGGGGAGTGAGGCTCACTCTGGTGTTGCTATGGAAAGGCCTCTCCTCCTTCCTTAGATGGAAAAAAACGGCTAGCATGAAAGATAAAGTCACGACAAGAGAGTCAAATGAGGGAGAGTGTTGCTACAGCAAGGCTCTATCATCAAACCCTAGAAAAAAAACGGCCCTAAGTGTAGATAACCTAGGCCTGGGATGTCTTCTCCTTCTTGAGCTCAAACATGTACGGCTAGCAAAGGGGAAGAGGAGAAAGGAGTGTAGCTACGGCTAGGCTCTCTTTTCCTCTTCAATGGCTGAAAAATTCTCTATCAGGGGACATGAGACAAGGACCTACTTGTGTGCTTGTCACCTAGGGTTTTTAATCAACAAATTATAAACATATGCAAGAATATAAGACTACAACCATTCATTCAAGAAGTTTTGCAGAAAAAAAAAACACTTACATATCACCATGAAATAGTATGCAAACCCTAGTTATCACACCTTCCTTCAAGAGAATTGCCAAAATATGCCAAAAAGTCTTCCTTCAACAAGTGCGCCTTCCTTAAACCAGCAAAATACCCAAGATAGGGCGCAAATTTCAGACCTCACTAATGAGTGAGTGAGTTGTGATGATAAAATGAGAGTGAAAATCTCTCATTTATACAAAACCTTGACCTAATTTTACATTTTAGGTCAGGTAAAAGGCTGACAAGGCCAAATTATCAAAATCATACTGTTTTACATTAAATTGTCAAATTAAAACCCTAATTGAGCTATAAAGAGACAAGAATCCCCTCTAAGGGAGGCGTTATCCCCTTCTAGGGCAAATGGGGCATCCTGGAGTAAAACGTTAGCCCTCCTTGGGCTTCTCTAACCTGCCACATGTGCCAATATTGCCCAGTCTGCCTCCCAAAATGTCCATACTGCTGGATGACATCATGGGTATGATGGGTGACGTCCTAGGCCTTCCAAGGCCAACATTCCATTGAAAAGGGCAAATCCCCCTAGGTCAAGCTCCACCGGGGTGCCTCTGGTGGAACATCCTCTTCTTCTCCGGTGCAAGACACAGATCCATCTCTGTCTCATCTCTGCCCCATGGTGGGGTCTCAACATCCATCTGATGGGCTCTTCAGCCCCATGGAGGTCCGAACTGATCATCTCCCCATGTGTACCGGTCCAAATGGTACCTATTCGTCGGGTATGGTCCTGCACATCAAAGGCTATGCCCTCCATGGGATCATCAGTCACAGGGATCATAGCAATGTCAATTACATTTCATCATTAATATTATTAAACACATGCATACAATCCCTAATATATCAGTCAATAGCTCAAAGACGTTACACAAGCCTACAATACAAGTCTGGGGAAAAAGACAAGGCGTCCTATTGGGCTAGTGTCCACAGGAAAAGTAAAGTTCCCAAACAGATCTCTTCCAAGCCATGTAAGTGGGTGGTGTGGTCAGGGGATGTCCAAGCATGTGGGTGCAATGATGGCTAAGGGTGCAAAGATGTTACCTGTGGGTGCCTTTGTAGAAGGCGAGTTGTCCCTGTCATGGATGCATTTTTTCCAAGCCCATTCTTGCCTTTATTCTTTTATTTGCTTTTTTTGTTCAAAAGCTAATCAGGGGACACTGCCTTGGCATGGTAAGCAGAGCTGACAGCATTACCCACAATTACTTTCGCGCAGATATGAGAAGGCTGGGTCATGATGAGACCCCGTTTCCCTTGGCCATGCAACCAAGATTCACTGCCCTGGCGTGGTAACCAGCTGGTGGCAATGTCATACTGCTAGGTACCTATGGACCTAATAGGCTAGCTTGTGATGAGACCCCCTATCCTCTGATTAGGTCTTGTTTTATTATTTTTTCGGGTCCCTCTTGTTTCTTGCTGAGAAGCTTTTTATTGCTTTCTCGAGGATCCCTGGGCGAAGCATCTCGAGGTTTATTCTTAGGCTTTTATCTTTTACCAACTTGCTTTTACCTTCTGGGCCTTTAGCCCCTTCTTCGCACGAGGTAAGGTGCAGTCCTGAAAATAGGTCAACCCAATGCCCAGACAAGGGGAATGGGATAGATGAGCGGGAAACAAGATGTAAAAGTGGTAGTATGATGGGAGCGGACGATGGCTTTTCAGAATTCCCCTAGTGGCAAACCAAAACCTACAGACACAGGCTTGCTAGGGAACCCTGTCAATCCCCCCAAAACATGGTCAAGTGGGCAAATGTAAGATCCAAGCAATCGTTAGAGATAAGAGGAACCAGATGCATATATTTAAAGGTTTCAATGATCAAAAGTGACACATACCATGATACCTGGACCAATTACCTCATGGAGCAAGAACCTCTTCTGACACAGGACCAATCCGATGGTGATGGATGTTGTTGCTGCTATCAAGACAAAAGATGATGGGAGAAAAATATGGGCCCCTCTAGGGCTATGCTCAGGTCAATCCTGCTCTCGGTACTCTGTGTCTAGGACCTGTGGGCCTCGAGACATGATCTCCTAGTTATCCCTAAAAAGTGGGGATAACAGGCGTAACATGAGGTTGTCCTATCACTGCCACCTAAATAAGACAACTCTTTCTCTTTAGGGGTGAAAGCCCAGGGGAGACGTCCCCGGTGACCTGGGGGTTTGAGAAGACAAAGGTAATGGTGTCAAGAAAAGTTGTCCCCTCTCACAAGTCACACCGATCAGAAAGTCCCAAAGGTTTAACAATATGAAGCAAAGATATGCTTAAGTGTACTTGCCGAGAACAAGACAAGAAGAAAACACTATTTTGCAAGTAACAATTAATGTTAGAGCTTCGTAAAACCTTGCACTTTCAATAAAAGCAATAAGTTGATGTATAAGATGAAGCAAACAGAAATTTATAACAGCAATGTATATATATTAATAGCTTCACACTTAAGACTTGAATAAGCTTCAAAATGACCCAAAATAGTAATCTAGAATTAGCAATATGCTAGCACTTGTCAGAGGCTAAGAAGGCAATGTAAAAATCAACTTTAACAATTGCTTTTAGGAGCTTTTACTGCTGCAATATATGGCTGTAGCTTACTTTTGTAACAGCAACAATAATGTTAGTAGATTAGTCTAATCTAGGGTTAGGAATAGTTAGCAAATAGCTTGAGGTAAATGGTTTGGGGGTTGTTTTCATCAATCAACCAAGTGTGAGGTATAAACCAGTGTCTTTAGGGCTAATGGAGTCACTTTTTGCAGCAACAATCTTTTAAGGAAACAAATGATAATGTGTGAGTTGAAGACAAGAGGGAGAATGGTTGAGGTGTTGGTAACCCAAGGCTTCAATCACCAAACCCTAGAAGGAAAATGACGACTAGGAAGTAGGTAACCCTAGGCCCTAACAGGTTTCCTTCTTCTTTAGCCCAAGCTTGATATAAATAAAAGATTGATGAAGCAATGGTGTTAGAGTGCTACAAAGGTAGGGCTCTAGCACATGCTTCAATGGATATGTCTTCTAGCAAAATTTAGTAGGTGGATAGTTATTGAGACAAGGACAATAACATGTGCTTAATCTCCTAGGGTTTTACACTAGCAATTTCATAATCTTAGTAAATGCAGAGTAAAAGATACTATAAGCATTCAAAGAAAGAAGAATTGCAGATTTTCACTTACATTCACCAAGAATAATCGAGCAATATGCCCTAGTTGAAGACTTTCACCAAGAAAATGCCAAAATACACCAAGACAAGCCTCCTCCAAGAGTTGCGCACCACTTAATTTCAGCCAATAAGCCTTAAAGAGGCCAAGTTTCAGACCTCACTTGTGTGAGTGAAAGAATGATGAAAAAATACAAGGGAGTAATCCCTTATTTATACAATCCAAATGACCTTTAATTACAAAATTAGGTCAAAAAGGCCAACATGGCCAGTTACATCAAATATCCAATTTTTTACATAAAATTGACAAATTAAACCCTAAAACATGCAAAAGAGGTGACATCATGCCCTTCAGGGTGACGTTGGGCCTCCTAGGTGAGACGTTGGCCTCCAGGAGCAAAACGTTAGACCTTCCAAGGCCTCTGGATCATGCCACACGTGCCACTTGGAATACAACTGCCTCCATCGTGTCCATATGACGTTGGGTGACATCAAGGGTCACAGAGGTGACGTCATGGGCCTTCCAAGGCCAACGTTCAAGGGGAAAGGCAAGACCCCCTGGGTCCAGGCCTGCCAAGCTGTCTCTAGTGGAACGTCCTCCTCTGTCTCTGGTGCAAGCCTCTGGTATATGTCTGCCCCTGGCTGGGGTCTCAACATCTATCTGGCGGGCTTTCATCCCTATGGATGTCCGAGTTAATCATCCCCATATATACCTATCCGTCGGGCATGGTCCTTCAGCAACAACAAGTACGCCCTCCATGGGCTCATAAGTCACAGGGATCATGGCAATGTCAATCACATCTAATAATCAAGTTACCCAAACATGTGCATAAAACCCCCTTTTCCCAGACAAGTGCTCAAGGATGTTATGCTATTCTACAAGCCAAGTTTGGAGAGGGTTCAAGGACATCCTATTGGGCCAATTCTCGTTAGGTGTGGGGTGTTTCCATTTGAAGACCAATCTAGGTCATGTGAGTGCATGAGATGGTGTGGGGAAGTTTGGGCAAGGGGTGCAGTGATGACAGGGAAATGTAGGTCTTACCTGTGGGTGCCTCTGAAGAGGGTGAGCTGCACCTTGTCATGGATGCAATTGTTTCCTAGCCCATTCAATTCCTTTTTTACCTTTTATCTTATTTCTTTTTCTTTCAAGAGAATAGCTGGGAGAAATTGCCCTGGCGTGGTGACTAGTGGTGACAACGTTACCCACAAACATTTCACGGAGATGAGAAGGTTGGCTTGTGATGGGACCCCCTTTCTCTTGGCTATGCCACCAGAGCGCCTACCCTGGTGTGGTGACCAGATGAATAGTAGTGTCATACCGCTACATGCCCATGGACCTAATAGGCTGGCTCATGATGAGACTCCCTATCCACCAACTAAGCCTTGAGTTTTATCTTTTTATGGGTCCCCCCTTTTTTCTTGCTAAGAATCCTTTTAATGCTTTCTTGGGGATCCCTGGGCGAAGCATCTCAAGGTTTGATATTTTGGCTTTAAACTTTTTCCAGCTACTTTTACCCTCTGGACCTTTAGCCCCTTCTTCCCACAAGGCAAGGTACAACCCTTTACTAGCTTGGCAAACCTAATGCCCGAACCAATGTAGGGGAAAGATGAGAGGGAAGATGATGAAAAGTGATAAGTATGATAGGAATGGACGATGAACTTTCATAAACCCACCTAGTGGCAACTCACTCCTAGGGGAACCAACTTGCTAGGGCATTTTGTCGTCCCCCCAGGTATGGAAAAGTCAAAAGGCATAAAGTCCAAGCACACGTCATAAATCAAAAGAGAATTAAATGCACACATTCACATGTTTTGAGAATCAGAGTGACACATACCATGATACCCGGACTCATTACCTCGTAGAGCAAGACCCGCTGCTACTTCAGAACTAGGCCGATGGGATGGATGTTGTTGCTCCTGATAGAATAGAGGCGTTGAAGAAGAAGGATGGGCCCTCTAGGGCCAGGCTCAAGTCAATATGTCTCTCGATACTCCATGTCTAGGACCTGTGGGCCTCGAGACATAATCTCCTTAGTTATCCCTAGGATAGGGGATAACACTTCCCACCTAGCTCTAGCAAATTAACCTTGACTTGAATAAAAAATGACAGCACAATGTAAAAAAGCTTACCAATTCAAGGAAAAAGCTAAGACAAACCACCACAATAGCTAGAGAAAATCCTTCCAAAGCTAGCACATCACTTCGATCAAACCAATAATCCAAGAGATAGCCATAAACAAGAGCACAAGAGAGAGAACTAGCCAAAGAGAGCGAAAATTTCAGTCCAATGCTTCTTCAAATGGGAGAGTTATGTGTTAAAATGAGATCTTATGATCTCTATTTATACAAAATGTCACTAACATAGTTTGTCCACATAATATTAGGGTAACCACAAGATTAGGGGTCAACAACCCTAATCTTGCCCCTTTACACAAATAATCATTTAATAATTCATCTTTAAATTCACTTTTACACAAAAAGAAACCCAAACTTAAGGTGACGTCACCCCTTTAGGGTATGTTTTGACACTAGGAGCAAGTCGTTGGTGTTGGAGAAGTGTAGTTAGGCTTCACAAAGCCACGTGTCAATCATCCAAGTCATTTCTTCATGGTCAAAGCCTCATTCTCCTCAAAACATCCTTGTGTCAATGAATAACAACCTCACCACCAAACCTTAGCCCTCTTAGATGACGTCATGCCTCCAAAGGTGACGTTTTTCTGTTCTATGAAAAACGTTTGGCATGTGAGGGCTAGGTTATGTCGTCCACGATGTCTTCTAAGCCTCCAAAATTTCATCTCTCTCATTCGGCATGCGGGTCCTTGGCATCCAACTTGTGGGCTTCAAGCCCCATGGAAGCCCGAGCTAGGCTTGTTCCTCCAAAATTGTCCACCAACTAGGTCTTACAAAGACAAATAAGCACACCCTCCAAGGATCTCAAGAAAAACTATCATGATAAATAAATCAAGTTAATAAATGAGCCACCTAAGCATGTGTATCAAAGATTACCCTGTCAAACAATTAAGTGCTCAAAGACATTATGCGACTTGCCAGGATTGGATATGAGAGGGTTGACGAGGTGTCCTATTGGGTAGATCTTTCCTAGATCAAGGAGTGTTTCCCAAGTGATACCTTTCTAAGCCATGTAAAGTGGATGAAGTGGTTAAGGATCAAGACTCATTGGGCATGGGGTTCATGACATACAAGGGGTTGTAGTATCTCATTCATGGGTGCCTTTGTAGAGGGTGTGTGGCACCTTTGTTCGCAATGCAATTTTTCCAAGCCCGTCATTTTTCCATTCTTTGTTTCTTTCATAATTTAAGGACAAGTTGAAGGCCATTGTCCTGGCGTGGTGTCCAGATAATGACAGTGTCACCCACAAATACCTAGCAGAAATGAGAAGGTTGGCTCATGATGAAACCCTCTTTCTCTCAGCCATGCAATTGAGAGCCATTACCCTGGCTTGGTGACTATAGCATGGTAATGTCATACCTCTAGATATCCATGATCATGATAGGCCGACTCGTGATGAGACCTCCTATCCTCCAACTAACCTTTTAAGCATTCATAATCATTATTCTTGTGGGTCACCCTTTTCTTACAGATAAGTGTTTCATTGCTTTCTTGGGTGATCCATGGGCGAAGCATCTGGAAGGTTTATAAGTAGGATTTTATCTTTTACCCAACAACAAACCCTCTGGGCCTTTAGCCCCTTCTTCCCATAGAATGAGGGACAACCGTTTCTTGGGTCAATACACCCTAAAATCCCAAGAGATAAGGAAATGGGGGGGTTTAAGTGATGAAAAGTGGTAAGTATGATTGGGAATGGTACAATGGCTATTCAAGGGAGTTCCTAGTAGCAAACCCATCCCAATGAAATACCACTTACTAGGGCACAATGTTAACCACCAATGTGAAACAGGGAAAAAGACATAATGTCCAAGCATATGTCATGAAATCTAAAGCATTCTAAGATACAACATACTCAAATGCCTCAAATATTGAAATGAAACTCGCCATAATACCTGACTTGTACCTCATGGAGCAAGGCCCATTGCCTTCCGGAAGCCAGTGAGTGTGGTGGATATCATCCTGAAAATCCCTGACCTGTGTGGTGGTGAGAAGGGTCTACATTTGTGCAAGTGGATACTGCTAGTCATGTAGTCTCTCGGTGCTCCATATCTGCAACCTGAGGGCCTCGAGATATGATCTCCTTAGTTATCCACAAAATGGGGATAACATCTGGCTCCTACTTGGGGACATGTGCTTGCCGTAGAGTGCATGAGAACTGCAACATCCCCTGGTAGACCTGTGCCTGCCAAAACTCAGACAAAAGCATCAGAGCATCTAGGGTGGTTCTATCACCCTTCATTTATATACCAAAAAATAAAAAATGAAAACTAATCTAGAAAAGAAAAATTGACATTTTTTCAAAAATCTCTAAACTAAGCATGAAATCAATATGCAAGTAGAGAAAAATGAAAATGAAATGCATCTAAACTAATATGAGCAATCAAGATGCAAATGCAGGGGAAAACAAGATGACCTACCTACTTACCTGGGGCATGGTCCCTGAAGATGTCATGTGACTTGAACATAAGGTTGGAGAAGAGATCCATCCACTAGTAATGGGATCTTTCTCCCATCCAAGGCCGTCAGATAGTACGTTTCTTTATCGGACTTCTTCTTAATAATGTAAGGGCCAAGCCATGAGTTGTTGTCTCTTTGGTCATACTTGGGCTTGAACTTTCTTTTGTTCCTCATGAGCACAAGACTTCCTTCACTGAAATTGATGCAAGGTGTACTCTCAATGTGTGAATATGAAGGAGGTTCTGTGCTGACCATCCCTTTGATGTTTTCCTTTCATTCTTCATCTTCTTTCTTTAAAATCTGGATAGACCCTGACTCCTTCCCATTGTATTTTGCAAGTTTTTCTTTGTATTCATCTATTTTTGGGAGGAGCATATCTATGGAGTCGTCCTACATGAAGGGTAGCTTGGATGTTTCAAACTCAATAACCTGTGGAGTCACATCGTAATCACACTCACTAACATAATCAAGGCCATTAGGATCTATCACATGTTTATCATTCTTTTCTCGGTTGTGCAAGATGTCATAAGTGCCATCATCCATGGGGATATATGCATGGGTAAGGTCCATTCTAAGGAAAACTTCAAGGGTGGACGACCATCTCCTTGATAGGAGCATTCCCCAAGCATCCGGAACATCGATCACTACTATGTCCATGAGGAGGTTGATATGTGGAAAATCAATCAGGAAAATCAATCAGAAAAACCTCAATGTCCTCACATACCCCGAGAACCTTGACCTTTTTAGAATCAATACCGCATACATTGCCATAAGGTTGGGTTGTCTTCAAACCAAGTTGTTCCATCACCTTCAATGACATGACATTCATTGAGGCCCCAGAATCAAGCATGCAGTTGTTCGAGCGGAGGCCACTCATGCCTAATGAAACATAGAAGGGAGGATTCTTGTCCCTTGGCTGATCGAGATACATGGTGTTCAAGATGATAGGAGGATCTTCCTTCTTGGTTGGCACCTGTAAAACTTTCAAAATTTCCCTTTTTACAGAAGAGATCTTGCACATCTCTATCACTGGAACCGTCATATTCAGTTTTTCAAACATGCTTGCAACATCTATATTTAACTAAATCTCGTCTGTAGGAGTTGTCTTAGGAAGCAACTCATGTATTGGAGGTGGAAGTGGTGGTGCCACCTTCTTTGCTGATGGAAGAGGAGTGTCAGGTTGCGATGGAGGGGCTGCAACTTTGTTAGAGATGGCTCTTGCTCCATGAGGTAATGAGTCCGAGTATCATGGTATGTGTCACTTTGATCATTAAAACCTTTGAATATGTGCATATGTTTCCTTTTATTTCTAACAAATGCTTGGATCTTACACTTGCCCACTTGACCATGTCTGGGGGGATTGACAGGATGCCCTAGTAAACCTGTGCCCGTAGGTTTTGGTTTGCCACTGGGGAGGGTTTCTGAAAAGCCATCGTCCACTCCCATCATGACACCACCTTTTCATCTTGCTTCCCATCCATCTATCCCTTGCACTTGTCCGGGCAATGGGTTGATCTATTTACAGGATTGCACCTTACCTCGTGGGAAGAAGGGGCTAAAGGCTCAGAAGGTAAAAGCAAGTTGGCAAACGATAAAAGCCTAAGAATAAAACCTCAAGATGCTTCGCCCAAGGATCCCCGAGAAAGCAATAAAAGGCTTCTTAGCAAGAAACAAGAGGGACCCGTAAAAATAACAAAACAAGACCTAGTCAGAGGATGGGGGGTCTCATCACGAGCCAGCCTATTAGGACCATGGGTGCCTAGCAGTATGACATTACCACCATTTTGGTTACCATGCCAAGGTGGCGACTCTTGGTTGCATGGCCAAGGGAAAGGGGGTCTCATCACGAGCCAACCTTCTCATTTCTGCAAAAGTACTTGTGGGTAATGCTGCCACCATTGGTCACCACGCCAGGGCAGTGTCCCCTGATTAGCCTCTTGAAGAAAAAGCAATAAAGAATAAAAGAATAAAGGCATGGGCTTGGAAATATTTGCATCCAGTAAAGGTGCAGCTCACCTTCTACAAAGGCACCCATAGGTAAAATCTTGCATCCTCTGCTCCCACTACACCCACTTGCCAAGACATCCCTTGACCACCTCACCCACTTACATCGCTCCGATGAGCTCTCTTCCGGAAAATTTACTTTTCCAGTGGACACTAGCCCAATAGGACGTCTTGTCATTTTCCCCAAACTTGTATTGCATGTTCGTGTAATGCCTTTGAGCTTTTAACTGATGTATTAGGGATTTTATGCACATGTTTAATAATATTGATGATGAGATGTGATTGAAATTGCTATGATCCCTGTGATTTATGAGCCCATGGAGGGCGTAGCTGTTGATGTGTAGGATCATGCCCGACGGACAGGTACCATGTTGGATAGGTACATATGGGGAGATGATCAGTTCGGACCTCCATGGGGCTGAAGATCCCACCAGATGGATGTTGAGACCCCAGCAGGGGGCAGAGACAAGACAGAGGGGTTTGCACAGGAGAGAAGAAGGACGTCTTGCAAAGGCACCTCGACAGAGCTTGACCTAGGGGGGTTATGCCCTTTTTCAGTGGAACGTTGGCCTTGGAAGGCCTAGGACGTCACCCATGAGTTCCATGACGTCATCCTTGCTTCATGGACGTTTTGGCAGATGGACAGGGCAGTTTGGCACGTGTGGCAGCTTGGAGAATCCCAAGGAGGGCTAACGTTTTGCTCCCTGGAGGCTGCATTTTCCCTAAAAGGGGCTAACATCACCCTAGAAAGGGGATGACATCCTTCTGTTGCTTGATTAGGGTTTTAATTTGACATTTTAATGTAAAAACAATATAATTTAGTATTTTGGCCTTGTCGGCCTTTTTATGACCTAAAAGTGAAATTAGGTCATGATATAGTATAAATTGAGGGTTTTTCCTCTCATTTTTTCATCATCTTTTACTCACCAGTTGGTGAGGTCTGAAATTTGCACCCTCCTTAGGGTTATTGGCTGAAATTGTGAGGCGCACTTGTTGAAGGAAGACTTTCTTGGCATATTTTGACATTTCTCTTGGTGGAAGGTGTTACAACTAGGGTTTTGCTATTGATTTCTTGGTTAAATGTAAGTGAATTTCTGCAAAACTTCTTGATTGAATGGTTGTAGTGTTATTTTCTTGCATTTATTGTTATAATTTGCTGAATCAAACCCTAGGTGACAAGCACACATTGAAGGTCCTTGTCTCATGTCCCTACCAAGGTTTTAAGCCATTTTATTTGCTGAAGTGAGATAGAGCCTTGCCTTAGCAACACTCTATTCTTTCTTTCTAGCCCTTGCTGAAGAGGATTGAGCCTTGCCATAGCAACACTCAATCCATCTTCTTCYATGCTAGCCRTTTTTCTTATTTGTTGATCTAAGAWGGAGAAAAYRCACBAAGGCCTAGTTCCCCTACACTTTGGTGAGCCGATTTTCCCTAGGGTTTGACTAGTGAAGCCTTGCTCTAGCAACACGTCACTCTCAAACCCTCTTGTCTTAGATCAATCATCATTCAGCTAGCCGTTTTTTGCCATTGACCCAAGGAAGGAGGAGAGAGCATTGAGGCCTTGCCATAACAACACCAGAGTGAGCCTCTCTCCCCTAGGGTTTCATTCTTGAGGCCTTTCCATAGCAACACCTCAAGGTCTAACCCTCTTGTCCTTAGCTTTACTACCTTTAATTGATCCTTCAGCCTTTGCGTCCTCCTTTTGACTCCATATGCCCTAGGAACGCACTGATCTAAGCCCTAGTGTGATCTCAAAACAACTTCTAATACTTTGAACAAACCCTAACTTTTCTAACCCTAGTCTAAAACTAATCTTCTAACCCTATATGATGCCGTCTTCTTTAATGCTACAAACGTCTTATATGCAACATTTATTTTCATCTTTAAAAGCAATTGAATGGTTGGCTAAAGCGTTGTTCCTAAAGTGTTGATATTGTTACATTGAATGCCATTAGCATTTATTGTGAAGTGATATTGTAATCATTGCTATTATACAACTTCGATTTGCTTCATCAATAATATTGTTTACCAATTGCTTATTATCAGAAAGTCATTTATCATATGAAGTACTAACCAACGAGCAAGCTTGCACATGTAGTTTCATTGTTGCTTTGTTCTCGGGCAGGTGACACTTCTTGGTTATTACTTCCAGTTATCATTATTGGCTATAAGCCAGACTTTCTGATCAAGTGGTGACTTGTGAGGGGGAAATTATCTTTTAGCTCTTACGCCTTTTGCCTTCTCAAAACCCCAGGTCACCGGGGACGTCTCCCCTGGGCCTTACCTCCCTAAACAGAAAGAACCATCCCATTGAGGTGACATTGGGTGGGATCGGTTCCAGTTACGCCAGTTTGACCTCTTTTCAGCCATCCATTATCCTAACTACAAATTGTGCGATAATAGTCCTCTTTCAAGTAATTGATCAAAACAACCATCAAAACCTATTCTTTGAGCTTCCTACTAACCATTTCTAACCCTAGAATAGCCTAAACTACTAACAATGTTGCTGTTGCTACTAAAGTAAGCTAAAACCATTAATTGCAGCATTAAAAGCTTCTAAAAGCAATTGAAAAGGCTGATTTAGACATTGTCTTGTTTGCTTCTAATAAATGCTAGTATTATGATTTCAATGGTTGATGATTCTTAGTCATTTTGAAGCTATTTCAAGGCATTTAATGTGAAGTATTGCCTCATTAATATTGCTTTTATATTTTTTTGTTTACTTCATCATTATCAGTCAATTGCTTTATTTGAGAAAGTCTATTGTTTTATGAAGTGCTAACCAACAAGCTGTACTTGCAACATATATAGTTTCTTGTTTCTTTGTTTCGAGAAGGTACACCTTGACATATTATCATTTCATTGGTTGTAAAACCGAGACTATCTGATTGGTGGTGACTTGTGAGAGGGGATCTTTATCTAGCCATTTTGACCTTGACTTCTCAACCCCCCAAGTCACTGGGGACGTCTCCCTTGGGCCTACCACCCTAAATAGAAAGAGACATCCTATTGAGGTGACAGTGATAGGATACACTGAGTCAATATTCCTCAAACGACACTTTTTTTCGGTAAGCCTTTCCTCAAGAATCTTTATCTTACAATCTTACCCGACGACTCCACTGAGGTTGATTCCCTCATTCCTTTGATAATTTCAAGAAATTTATCTGGCGACTCCACAATCCACAAGGAGCTACAACAACCCTCCCCAATCCTTTAGAAGAAAGCCTCCCCGAAACTCTCCTGTAGTAAAATCACTTTTCGGAGGCAATCTTCCCTTAAACACAATGTCTAGCATCGGAACTCAGACCGCAATTCCAAACCAAGCCAATAACCAAAGACAATGGTCATCCAATCTTTTCAAACCACTAGACATGACAGCTATACCAGGCTACCCTAGGCAAATGCCCCCCAAGTATGAAAAATGGTTGCCTAAATTCACCGGAAATGATGTAATCAGTGTCGAGGATCACATGAGCAATTTTTGGGCATTCTTCCAGCTTCATCCCATTAGTGATGATGCTGAAGATTTGGCTATGAAATTGTTCTCTGCTACCCTCCATGATGGCGCATGGCGCTGGTACAATAGTCTTCCCGATGGAAGTATTAAAACCATGGATAAGTTAGAAGAAGTTTTCCTCAAACGATGGAGTATCAAGGAACCCAACATGCTACTGATAAGGCTGGATAACCTCATAAAACAGGAGAATGAGATCATTAGAGAATTCCATAGCAGGTTTGAAACCCTGTTGCAAAAAATCCCTGTGAGTCATCATCCATCTCATAGTTTCATTTTGTTCATTTATACCAAATCCTTTACCGGTCAACTAGGGTATCTCCTCAGAGATAAAAACCCTCAAACGATCGAAGAAGCCCAAGAAGTAGCCACAAGGATCGAAGACAACCTTTTATCATCCAAAGTTGAACCTTTCTCAGCCCCAAGAGTCAGAATAGACACTAAACCTAAGATAGTCCACAATGCTGAACCTACCTCAGACATCATTGCTAGCTTGGAAAAGTTGCAACTCATTGTAGATGGCATGGTAAAAACCCAAGAACTAATGATGAATAGGATTGTCAATCTAGAAAAGACTTAACATCAAGCCCCTAGGGTTCCATACAAGGGTCAATTCCTGAAAGGGAACCAAGTTTTCAGACCAAAGAATGATCAAGAGGTTCCAAATACTTTAGCTCCTGCAAATGTGGTGGATGAAAACCTTTGGTGTCTGCAATGCAGTGAGTCACACTGGAAAATGAATGTACTTAGAACAATGGAGGTCATGACCAAGTAAACATAATGCACCATACCATAGAGGACCCCCAAATCTGCCTTAATATTTCCCCCGAGGAACATCAAGAGGGCATAAAGGAAGCAACCAGGAAGGCTAGGATGGAGGTGATAAATAACCTGGACCAAGAATCAAGAGAAAAGTTGAAGAAACAAGAGTTCCAAGTGTATACTAGACAAAAGAAATTGAACCAACCTCTCTCTACCAGTCCTGCAGTAGCCCAAACGAGGCCTCGACCCATGAACATTCTCCTTCCTAAGAATCCTCCCAAGACTGAAAGAGTGGACTTAAACTTTGACTTTGAAGAGGCATTATCCAAGATGCATGTGACCATCCCCTTAAGAGAAGTCATCAAGGTACCATCCATCAAAGAAAGATTTGATAACTTTTTCAAAGGATCAGATGGACCAATGGGCCCTCCTATTATGCTACAATCTAATCATCTTAGGGTCCAGTATGATGAACACCCACCTTTCTTCATGACCTTATTGATAAATAACAAATGCCTCAACAACTGTATGTTGGATTCAGGGGCAGGTGCCAACATGATGTCTCTAAAGGTCATGGAACAATTGGGCCTAAAAGTCACACGACCTTACAAGAATGTGTGTGGCTTTGAGTCTAGATCCATACCCACACATGGGGTGATTGAAAATGTGGAAGTGTGCCTTGGAAGATACCCCGAGAGAGTGATCGATATAGACGTTGTGGTAGTAGATGTCTCAGATGTGTGGGGAATGTTGTTGTCCAAGAAATTTGCTGCAATGTTGGGAGGTGTTATCCCCCACTTTTAGGGATAGCTAGGAGATCATGTCTCAAGGCCCACAGGTCCTAGACATGGAGTACCGAGAGCCAAATTGACTTTAGCATGGCCCTGGAGGGCCCACCTTTTCTTCCTTTCAGCGCCTCTATCTTGTCAGCAACAGTAACATCCATCACCATCGGCTTGGTCTTGTGTCAGAGATGGTTCTTGCTTCATGAGGTAATGAGTTCGGGTATCATGGTATGTGTCACTTTGATCATCAAAACCCTTGAATATGTGCATCTGATTCCTTTTATTTCTAACAAATGCTTGGATCTTATACTTGCCCACTTGACCATGTCTGGGGGGATTGATAGGATGCCCTAGTAAGCCTGTGTCTGTAGGTTTTGGTTTGCTACTGGGGGGATTTTTGAAAAGCCATCATCCGCTCCCTTCATAGCTCCACCTTTTCATCTTGCTTCCTGCTCATCTGCCCCATTACACTTGTCTGGGCACTTGGTTGACCTATTTTCAGGATTGCACCTTATCTCGTGGGAAGAAGGGGCTAAAGGCCCAGAAGGTAAAAGAAAGCTGGCAAAAGATAAAAGCCTTAGATTAAAACCTCGAGATGCTTCGCCCAGGGATCCACGAGAAAGAAATAAAAGGCTTCTCAGCAAGAAACAAGAGGGACTCGTAAAATAATAAAACGAGACCTAGTCAGAGGATAGGGGGTCTCATCACGAGCCAGCCTATTAGGTCCATGGGTACCTAGTAGTATCACATTACCACTAGTTGGTTACCACACCAGGGTAGTGACCCTTGGTTGCATGGCCAAGGGAAAGGGGGTCTCATCACGAGCCAACCTTCTCATTTCTGTGAAAGTACTTGTGGGTAACACTGTCACCACTGGTCACCATGCCAGGGCAGTGTCCCCTGATTATCCTCTT
>ML817960.1:0-18677 GCA_009831015.1 Picea engelmannii
CATGACACGTTCTGCTACATTTATCATAACTCCTCCTCCACATATGTATTCTCCGCTGTCTCCGCTTGGCTTACTCTCAAAGTCATAGTGAAGGATAGCAGTTTTCTTCCCTTACATTTACTTTGCTGAGAAACAAAATCATTACACAAAGAAAAACATGGAAGGTCGAGCGCGTGATGGGACGTGGCAACAGTGCGATCCCTACCATGAGTACCACTAACTTTTGAATGTTGAAATGTAGGCGTTGGCTAAACGTTATTATTTTTTTTTATTTTTTTTACAGGAATTGGCCGAATACGGCGATGTAAATTTTGTTAGAATTGTAAATGTGGAAAACACAATCCACAATGATAATTAACAATCACATAGATAAGGAACACATGGATTTCACTTGGTTTACCTAAACATTGGGCTACGTCCACCAAGCATAGACATCAGCATAGACATCGGTTGTCTTATTATTCAGATCGATAAGTTCTCACTCTGTCTCTCACACTCAGTCATTTGTCTCTACAGGCTTACATGAATTTATATATTCACACAAGAAACTGATTATTAAATGCAATCCCTATCCATATTCTAACTTGGTCTATTTGGTTGTAACCAACGCAAAATAATAGGATCCAAATCTATCCTTTGAGGAATTCGTTGTCACCAAATCCCAACAATCTCCACCTTTACAACAATTAATCTGATACCTTGCTCCTTCCTTTTGTTCATCACATTTTCTGCAAGCCAAGAGAAGCCAAGCACCACTGCAACTTCTCTAATAAAATTGGTTTCATGATCTTGCCTGTGTGACTTGCATGAGTTTGGATTTCCTGAGGGGTCACTCCACCTCCAACATATCTTCCACAACTGTGTTGTGAGACATATTTAGTGATAGATCTCCTCCTATCCAAAAGACTTGTAAAATATACGTTACAATTATCACAGACTATCTCAGTGTAACCATTATAGGTGACATATGTGCTTCTTAAACGCTGAAGAACCCATTTCACTGCAACACTTGAATCTGTCACGTATCTGACAACATCATTAGCATGTGAAACACCTAGTCTTAACCATTTCATCACATACAACAAACCTCCTACTGAACTTACACGAGACATAACATTTTTCTTCTTTATAGATAGGCCCTATGCTTGAAGAAAACTTATAATGGAAAGCAAGAGGGATAAAAACTGGTTTTACAATGTTCAAGTTGAACTCCAACCACAACTTACCATTACCATCTCTATATACTTCCATGCCCATAATTTGTTTTGTTACTCCTTGATCCCTCATCTGAATTGGCATGTCCACATGAGTCATTTTATCACTGATTTTATCCACGCTTCGGCTTGCATTGAGCATATCATCAACAAATAACATCAAGACTATGAATGTACTATAAGTTGCATAGTCATTCCTACCCTTTGAAAAATTATGACTCATTATGAAGGATTCAAACCTCTTGTATATTTGCCTGGGTACCAATAGGCCATACAATGAATTATCTAGCATGCAAACAAATTTACTGTTGCGATCTTGAATCAACCCTTTTGGTTGTTCCATACATACTATATCTTTGTCAATGATGACCTTGTGAGAAGTAGGATCCCACACACAACATCCCTTTATACCACCATCATAACTTGTAGAGATATAAAACAAGCAGGAATTTGGAAACAAAGATTTTAAGTCTGGAAATGATTTACCACTTACCAGTACCTACAATTCTTTCTTGCTCTTATGACCTTGATTCTTCTGCCATAAACAAGAAGATACATATGTCACTTCAGTACTGCCTTCCAGCTTATAAAGGTTATCAACCTTTGTTGCCTTCATCACTACTAAATTACCTTTCGACAATGTGAGTGCTCCACCTTGACCTGTATACTTATATCCACAAGAATCCAACACTCCCAATCAAATCAAATTTGATTTAAGCTCGGGTACATATCTAACATTCGTTAATTCCCTAACAATACCATCGAACATCCTGATTCTAACACTGTCAACCCCAACAATTTTATAGGGAATACCATTTCCCATAAACACTAAACCCTCATCAACAGATTGGTAAGAAATGAACCAATTTCTATGTGAGCACATGTGGTAGGAGTCACCTGAATCTAACTGCCATTCTTCTTAATATTGTAAATTACTAGAAATGGATAAAACTTGATCAGTCATACCTGAATTTGTTACAACCAAATTTGCTTCATTCGTAGAGTTTTCCTCAGACTCCTTTCTTTTCCAACAATCTTTCTTGAGATGTCCTATTTTGCCACGGTACCAACATTTCGCTTTACCCTTTCTGTGTTTTGACTTAGATCAAGAAAAACTTCTCTCATTTTGTTCTTTAGTTCGACCTTTGACCAACATCGCCTCTGAAGTTGAAGTTTCTTTACTAGATTTTCTCCTCATCTCCTCAGCCAACAGAGCTCCCACAACAGAGTCATAATCTAAAACATCTGCTGAGCTAAAGCTAATAGAGGTGACTAGATTATCCCAAGACTCGGGCAACAAACACAATAGTGTAATAGCCTTATCTTCATCTTGGAATTTAAATTCCATACTAGTCAATTGAACTATAAGGGTATTGGTATTTAAATGGTCAGCAACGTTTGTACCTTCTTTCATCCGCAAACTATACAACCGTCTCTTCAAGTAGATTCTGCTCGTCAAGGACTTCGTCATATATAGACTTTCCAACTTGCTCCATAACCCTGATGTTGTATCATCTCCTACGATATTAAACATAACCTCATCCGCCAGACATAAATGAATGGTACTAAGAGTTTTTTCATCCAGATCTTCCCATTCCCATTTTGTCATGGTTGTTGGTTTCTTTGACTTGTCTGCCAATGCTTTTTGCAACCCTTGTTGCACCAGTAAATCCTGCATCTTGAGCTTCCAGAGCTCAAAGTTGCTTTTACCTCTGAACTTTTCAACTTCAAACTTCGAACTCTGCATCTTAGCCATTAGCACAAAAAATCTCCTAATGCCCAAATCACTGCTTATAATAACCAAGGCTTTAAAAATAATGTGGTGGAATAACTTCACAAGGTTTAATAAATTAAAAAATCCTTTTAATTAAAAAATTCCCTTTTACTTTAATTCCTCCACCCTTTTACCTTAATTCTGTTAGAATTAGGGTACAGTAAAACATAACAGTAGTATCTTTTAATTTTCAGTGAGTATAATAGCTAGATCTAATAATCAGAAATAATAACTCCACTTACTTAAACAGTGTACAGATCTAAGAGATCTAGTAGTATAGTCTAAAGAGTAAGACAATGATTCAGATCTATAATGTTAGACTCAAAACTTGACACAGATCTATAGATCTAAAGCAATATGATGTTAAACAGTAAATCAAACTAAGAGACAAAAGTTAAGCTCAATATATAGATCAGATCTAGTAGCTGTCAATGCTAATACATAGATCTAGATAAATCATACGGTACAGAAATCAAAACAAAGTCCAGATCTGAAGATGATGAGTAGACAACTTACCTTGTACTGAAACTTTACCTCTGAAGAAGTCACAACCATCACAAGAGATGCAGAACCATTTGTAATATGCTCAGGCAAAGTCCAGCTCAAAGATCCACCAATAGGTTGGATCTCTTGCCAAGAGATGAAGAAACTTTCTTGCCACTAAGGGGATAAGGTCACAAAGACTTCCCACAAACAAACCCTCACACAAACAAAAATGAAACACTCAAACCCTCACACAGAACTTTCTGTGGAAAAAACCTTCACACAAGAAGGCCAATAGCCAAAGAAAAAGTCATGGTCTGAACACAGAATAAAAGCACCCCACAGTAGAGAAAAGGGAGGGCGGCACACACAGTCATATCAAAACAGACATTTGGAAGGGGTCATACCACAGTCACCACACACAGCAGCAATCAGGAGAGGCTGCATCTTACACAGCAGCAAATAACAAGAGGCCGCACCTCATATACCTCACACAACAGCAAATAGAAGGAGGCTGCACCTCATACACCCCACACAGCAGATAGGAGAGGGGCTGCACCTCACACAGCAACAGATAGAAGGAGGCCGCATCTCATACACCCCACACAACAGATAGGAGAGGGGCTGCACCTCACACAACAACAAATAGAAGGAGGTCGCACCTCATACAACAACCCTACAACAATAGAAGGAGGGTCGTACTAACCTCACAGTCCTCAAAAGGAGTCGTTGCCACACACACAATCTCTGCAACAACAAAAGACAAGTAGGCCACAGCAAGGAGAGTCTTCACCAACAAATGGGGCCGCAACAAGGAAGAGATGATCCGCTCACACTAGAGGCAAATGATACAAAAGTGTGTTAAGTGAGGGGTAGGAGGGTTCTATTTATAGTTTAGGTTAGGGTGATAAAAATATAAATTAAATCAAAATAATTAATATAACATGTTTAAATTAAATAATTTAAACATGATATAATAAACACTTAATTTAAACTTTAATTAACAACATAAAACCCCAAATCACACAAGCAAGGGTAGGAGAGGGTTAAGGAGGGTTTACAAGGTGGCAATACTCGTCCATTCATTTTCATGGTGATCTTATTACTTTATCATCATTGCATATGGGACTTATCCCTCATATGGTCATGTCCTTCTTCAAGAAAGGTCATACACCAAAAAAATACTTGATCGAGAATCAAGTAGCCCCAAAACTTTTTCTGGGGTCTTATCCACCAAGGTCTAAGACCAAGGATCAACCCATGCCTCAAGCATGGGTACCCTGGACATTTCCAGGGGCCCTAGACCAAGAACCCAAGTCATATACTAGGGGCCCTTACAAGGGTCTTTTGCCATGGCACTGATTGTTTGGTCCCAGACCAAAAAACCCCAGGGGTGCACTTGGGGGCCCTAGGTCTCAGCTAGGGTCTTTGCCATCCTCCCAAAGAATGGCTCTTGCAACTGCTATAAATTTAACAAATTCTTTTACTCCATAAAACTTTTTACTTTATTCACCCACGTGACTTGTTCACGTATTATGCATACAATATAAAAAACCTTTTAATCTTTTCAAAATTCAAAACACCATATGCGAATTTTGAAAAAAAAAAAAGGATATCGTGACTTTTGTACTAAAGGGAGTCGTCGCACCTCACGATATACTTAGAGTGTGGCGAGTTCACACCTCACGCAACAATTGAAGTGCGACGATCTTAAGGAATTTAAGAGGAGTCTCCGCACTATACCACACAACTGGACTGCGATGATTTCAACAATTTTGCACGAACGAAAGTCCGAGTAATAGGACGTCACACCCTTCAACAGGAGGGACCTACGATGATGTATAAATTGACGCACCTCGCACAGATGTTGCTGCTCCTCCGAAATTTGACGTTCCTCTCCTCCAACTACCTTTGGTACCACTTGTTAGAATTGCAATTGCGGAAAACACAATTCACAATGATAATTAACAATCACACGGGTAAGGAACACAAGGATTTCACGTGGTTCACCCAAACATTGGGCAATGTCCACCAAGTATAGGCATTGGTTGTCTTATATTCAGATCATGGAGATTACATCAGATTGACAAGTTCTCACTCTGTCTCTCACACTTAGTCATTTGCCTTTATGGGCTTATATGAATTTATACATTCACACAAGAAATTGATTATTAAATGCAATCCCTATCCATATTCTAACTTGGTCTATTTGGTTGTAACCAATATAGAGTAATAGGATCCAAATCCATCCTTTGAGGAATTCGTTGTCACCAAATCCCAACAAATTTGGACAAAATCTCTATTTTTTGTTGTTTAAATTGTCTTTTTGAATGCATAAATGGATTCAACATGCTGAAAAAGGCACTCGGATTATACAAACTTAGCCACTCAAATCTGCAAATCCAACCATTCATCACTGTATTTCGGGCAAAATTAAATGAAAAAAATGACCAAAAAATAGAACGTTTAGACTATTGCATGCATATGAACTTCCCGTGTTCTACATCTCTCACTTGGCTTCACGACTCAACGAAAAATATTGTCTTTCTTTGGTTCTTCATTTAATGGCATACGTATATAACTTCTCATTTCATATATCTAATGGCATATGTTTATCAATTCTTCCTAATAATGAGGAAACCCCCACCTTACAGATTCATAATGTTTTATATATCTTAAGCCACACTAAGACTTATATGAGATACTTTATGGGTAATGAAAGTTCATTAAGTCAACTAGAGGAGGTGATCAAACTTTACTAAAATGTTTAGTACTCAATTGACGAATTCAACACGTGTTAGCCTACTTGAATTCAAGGAGATCCTTACCAGTGTCGTTATTGCTTAGAGGAGAGATACCATGTAGTGAGTATGTGAACTCACAAATGTTGTTATTAATTTGTTGGTGTGAATTTTATAAAAACTATATTTGCACATTAGGTATATTATATAGAAAGTAAAATCTAAATGTTGTTCCACTTGACGTTTTTACCCAGAGGAAGAGGATGCGCATGATCACTTGAGTTAGAAATGGTTTGGATTTTTTCCAACAGAAAATTTATGGTTATATTATATTATATAACTATATTTAAGGCCGAAAATACAACCAATTCCATTCTAGACTAGTGATAAAATAGTATTGACAATAACCAACACACAAGCTGTTGTATAGTGGCAAAAATCCCCAGTCCCAAAAATGTCCCCACAAAAAAGACCAACCCCAAAATTATCATCCTAGAGACAACAACTATCTCTACTGAAAGACAAAAAAGTCCAAAAAAGTAAAAAAACTTTCTCCGATAGAAATCTAAAAGAGGTTTAAGAACAAGGTGCAGCCCTCATTTCCATCTTCCCAATGATTGTAAGCTATCTTTCCTTCTTGCATCAAGAGTGACTGCTTGGATAAAAGATCTTCCTCCTTGTTACAATCTTTGTATATGTGTGAATAGATGATAGTGTTGAACGTTTTACTGAGATCTCTAATTCTATACTTCCAACAATCCAAAGAGATTAACTGCAATTTCCCTTTGTTGTTCAACCATTCGATGATGATTCTTGAATCTCTGAATACTTGTAGTTATGTGATATGTATCCGAGAAGCCATAGTTAGAGTTACCCAAACACCCAATAGTTCTTCTCTAGTGTTAGTACCTGGACCACATTTGAAAGTCCACTTATAAGCCGTATGATCATTGATCCTTAATACCCCTCCAACACCACTTTGTTGACCATTTATTTGAGTTGCTCCATTGAACCATCTTGATGTCAAAAAGTATTTGGATAGAGACATAGTGGGTCTGGTAGCTTGCACTTTATGCTTTTCAATGTGTCTGCTAGCTCCTCTAAGAGACCTGCAAACTACCGATTGAATAGAAGGACTTCCATTTTCAAATATGACTTTGTTACGTTACAACCAAAATTTCCAACTGATAATGGAGGGAAGAGAAGGATACATGGAATCCTGCTTGTTCTAACTTTCAAAGCAATCATTCAATGTGGATCCCTTCCAAACAAAAGTTAAGTTTAGAACACTTTTAATCCTAGACCACACTTGTTTAGTAAAAGAGAAATTTACCAAAAAATACTTAACTATCTCTGGCTTCTTTAAACACAAAAGGAAAATAGTAGGCCCAATCTAACCTTTGCATTGTAAATTATCCCAAGTAAGAATTTTATTTTCCACAGATAACCAGATGAATAATTTTATTTTGAGTGCACAGTCCCAAGTCCACAATTTTTTCCGCCATCCACCAATGGACTAGTGCCAAAGTTTTGAAGCTAAGGCATAGTAAACATTTTTTACAGATAGTGTGCCCGATTTGTCATCCCCATTCCATTTCAAATCATCTAGTCTGTCTTGCAACTGTATATTTCTCCCATTATGAGACCAGATCCAATCAGGGCCCTACAAAAAATATCCCATTATGTTGTTTGTTCTCCCATGAGACCAAGATCAACACTTCCTATCCAGTAAGAGAAAATTGTTCCCGATCGAATGGTTGTACTAGCATGATAAAGATAGTGGATATTTCTTTGGTTTAGAGAAGCTAAGAGTTCTTGTGAAAGAAAAGAGGCATTACCCATACCACGAATCATATCCTTGCCTATTATTATCGAATGACCAGAACCAGGGCTCCAGCTTAACCAATGAGTTAAAAGATGTAAATACTTTAAAATATTTCTCCGTGTCTGGGAAGCCAAAGTTGTTTTTTTTTGTCGATCTAAGCCAAGTAGACACAAATAAAAAAGGGAGATATTTATCTTTTATGACCCTATGCCATATGCCTTCCTTCATCATAACTTTCCATAGAGTGTTTACCTCCAACGATCTATTGAAAAGATAAATGTTCCTTATACCCCAACCACCAAAAAGCTTGTTTTTTTCAATGTTCTCCCATCTACAAAGGTGATAGTGCTTTTTACACTGCTACCCGACCAAAGGAAAGTGAATACCAATTGTCTTATCCGATTGAGAACTGACACCATAATACTTTCCAAGGCCATCCAATAAACAAGCTGGCTCTCAAGGACAACTTTAATGAGTACATAACGACCACCTAGGGAGATCTAACGATTACAACAATGGCCAATTCTTTTCTTAAATTTTTTGATTAGCTAGCACCAATCTTTAGCCTTGTAATTACGAGGCTTTAGAAAGTAGCCACGATACATAAATCCTTCAGAAAGTTCAGCAAAGTTGTAAGGGAATAAATCCTTGAAATATTCTAATACCTCCTGTTGTATTCCAGAATAATGAAAAGTAGACATTAGAAGATTTACCATCAGAACCGTCGCTCTGCAAAATAATTTTAAAATTTCATCGATCTCCTTCCATTCTTGAATCAATGCCCTAGTCATAATGAGAACATCGTCCACACAAAAAAGATGGATAATCTTGATTAAATTGGACACCTTGACCCCAGTCAACTTCCCTTTGGCCTGACCTTTCTTTAGTAATAAGTTGAGTCCTTCCATCACTAGAATAAACAAAAGAGGTGAAAGTGGACATCCTTGTCTTAAACCCCTGCTGCTCTGAAAGAAGGGAGTAGACTCCCTGTTTATCAGGACTGCATAAGTAGCGGTGATCACACAACTCATTATCCAATTGGTGGTCGGGAGACCAAATCCTGTTTGAAGTAAATTCAATCTTAAAAAATCCCAGTTTATACAATCATAAGTCTTCTTTAGAAAAAGCTTCAATGTCGATGCCTTTAATTTTTTTGTCTTGATGATGTGTAAACATTCCTGTGCAATACCAATTGCATCTAGAATTTGTCTTCCCTTTTGGAATCCCAATTTCTCCAAAAAGAGTCTGTGAGAGAATAGGTCTAATCCTATTTGCAATGAGTTTAGCAATAATTTTATAGCATAGATTGCACAGAGCTATAGGTCTATAGTCGCCAAAAGAGGTTGGTTTATTGAATTTTGGAATTAGAGCAAAGAAAGTCGATTTTAGAGATATAATCACCTCACCTCTTTGCCTGGAATCCTCAACTTCCTCCAGCAGATCATCCCCAACCAAGTCGAAAAAGTGGATGAAGAATTCAACCGTCCATCCATCTAGCCCAGGGCTCTTTTCCTTTGCAAAAACTTTTAGGACATCACGAATTTCCTCCTTGGTACAGGGCTTTTCAAGAGATTGTGCATCCTCCTCTTCAACTAAGTGAGGAAAGAGCATGACTGAGGAAACCTGATCAGTAATAGTGTTTTGTCCCAAGTCCTCAAAGAAACTTTTGAAATGTTTGGAAGCTTCTTTTTTCAGTGCCTCCTGTGCAGAATGGACCATACCATTTTCATCTAGGATCTCCCAAATATGTTTACTATTCTTTCGATGGATGGCGTATTGATGAAAACAATTTGTATTCTGATCTCCACTTTTAATCCAATCCTCTCTGATCCTCTGTCTCCAAAGTTCCTCTTCTGCCTATAGATGTTTATTGCGCTTTTCCTCTAGTGACTTTATTTGTAGTTCTACTTCTGTACTCATTAGTCCCCAATTTTTCTTCTGATAGTAATCATGTAGAACCTCTTCAATCTTATCTAATTTTATGTGATTCTGGATTCTTTACTCTTTTGCCCACAACTTTACTCGATGTTTTAATGTTTTTAACTTCCATACTAATCTTCTTCGAGCCACAGATTCCTGAAATAAGAGTTGATCATTCCAAACTTCTTGTACAATCATAGTGAAGTCTTCATCTCTCAGCCACATCGGGTTTAATTTGAAAGGATGCGCTGCAGAATTAAAGTTATTTTCTAGTTGTAGAAGAACATGTGCATGATCAGATACGTAAGGATAGGCAACCCAAGATCTATGTCTACCAACAATGGATATGAATTCCTCAGACAGATATACCCATTCCAATATCTTTTAAATTCCTTCACGCTTGAACGTTCCATTTTTCCACGTAGGAACCATATAAACAAGAAAGATGTCAATTAGTCGATTTTTTCTGAAAAATTCCTTTAAAATACCCCTCCAACGGATCCAGATGTGTTGTGTCACCCCAAACCTCTCCATAACTGACAGTAAAATTTAGATCACCTACTACAATAAGATTTGTGTAGGCTAACATGCCCCAACTGTCCACCTTGTCATAGAAAGTTTTTCTCTCTGTGCAAGGGTCGCAAATATTTAAAAGAGAAAGCGACTTTTTATCTTCTAAACATGTACCTGTCAAAAAAATGCCACCACAACTTAATTAAGGAGTAAAATGAAACTTGTTATGGTCCCATGTCACCAGAAGACCCCAGACTTCCCAAAAGAGCTAACAACACAAATCAACCAAGCAAGATGTAGAGTGTTCATGAAGAGTCTGGCCTTCTTCTCATCTACCAACGTTTCTTGAAGGAAAACAATATCCGGGTGAGTTATAGAAATAAATCTATGAAGGGAAGAAGATGTCAAGGTCCGTCCCACCCCCCCGAGGTTTAAGGAGAGAATAATTATGATTTTTCCTTGACTAGGTATTTCATGCCTCTGAGTGCCCAATATCATAAATGTTGGAAAATTGTTGTGCAGAATTGTTATAGTAGGTTCCTTCTTTCCCACGTGCACTCCTGGTTTTAATAGGAGAGGTCTCATACCCCAATCCCCTTGACCAAGCAAATACCTTTCATGTTTCCTCCCCACTCCTTAGCATCGACCCGGTCTCACTACTAAGCTCATGTCTACGAAAAACAGTCCTCCCCTGGTAAGTAGGTAAATGTGTAGGGCTCGTAGTCTCTCTATAGGAAGTAACCAGAGTGTCAAGTACCGTATCTAACGAGCATTCTCCATAATCAGTCTCCTTGTAGACGAGTAAAATGGAGCTTTCCCCTACTCGGTTGACTACTTATCGGCCGCGACATGCAAAACCACTGTCTATAGCCATCTGTTCGGAGCTCATTCGTAAATTGCATGACACGTTCTGCTATATTTATCATAACTCCTCCTCCACATATGTATCCTCCGCTATCTCCGCTTGGCTTATTCTCAAAGTCAAAGTAAAGGATAGCAGTTTTCTTCCCTTACATTTACTTTGCTGAGAAACAAAATCATTCCACAAAGAAAAACATGGAAGGTCGAGCGCTTGATGGGACATGGCAAGAATGCGATCCCTTTGAATGTTGAAATGTACGTGAATATGTCATGTTTGCGTAATGAACTTCCGTGCTCTACAGCTCTCACTTGACTTCATTACTCAGCGGCAACTATTGTCTTTGGCTCTTCCTTGATTTAATGGCATATGTATATAATTCTTACTTCATGTAATGGCATACGTGTATCAATTCTTCCTATTAATGAGGAAACCCCACCTTACACCTTCGTAATGTTTTCTGCATCTAAAGCTACAAGTCAAACTTATACGAGATACACTATCTTGAAAATCACCCTAACTTGAATTCACGGAGATCCTTACAAGTGCTCACCCTAACTTGAATAAGATCCTTACAAGTGCTCAAAATACAAGATAGGTAATCAAAATACAATATACTTGAAAATCACCTTTTATTTTTAATGTAGTTTTTTGACATTTTGAAAAGTATCAACCTTCTTTTTTATGTTATGTTATTATTATTTTTTTTCATTCATTTTGTTTAAAATGTCTATTTTTTTTAATGATGTATTTTTCTTTTTTCATTTGTTCATGTTAAAAATAAAACCCAAAAATTGGTATTTTTAAGATTATAAAAAATGTTATATGTTAAGGGATGTGATTGTAGGGGTCATCTTTGATCTTTGGGGTAAAAAAAATGACTTATGAATGGGATCTTGGGATAGCCACAAACAATTAAGCATAAGTTTATGCACTTCTCCACGGACTAACATTTATAAATTCATCTAGCATGAAGATTTTGATATTCATTGAGGACTCATCCATAATTATCAATCTAATTAACAACTTGAAAATCTCATCAAATAGTAAGTTGGCTTGTCTCATATCTAGAATAAAAAAAAAAGTTCTATGTTTCGAGGATATCAAGTTTTTTCATGTTATGAGGGATCTAAATCAACAAGCAGATAACCATGCCAATAGGGCCTTGATACCAAATGAAGGAATCCTAAGAAAAATATGATATTTTTTTCCAAGTTATCCCCTAGGGTCATAAATTCTATCATTATTTGCATGTTACCATGTTTTAAGTGATTTATGTCACATATGTCATCTTACCAAAAAAGGCATATAGTATAGAGATGGAGGTGGGATGTAGTGCACATCATCTTCATAACATCACCACACATGCCATTGTTAACTAACTACTCATGTTTTGAAACATGTAAGAAAGTGAGAGAGATTAATAACATAATATAGGTACAAAATAAAATATCAAGCACTCAAGACATCACAATTTCTCCTAGAAACCCTAAACCAGGAAACTAACACCTAATAGATCTATTAGCCTTGGCCATACTAACCAAGAAAAGACAAAACCGACCAATCAAGGAATCTTATAATCGAGTATTTGAAGCCTTTAAATAGGCTTCATTGTATCAAATACCATGGGAAAAACCATGGGTTACCAAAACCATGGGCTCATTAACCACCAACATTAAATCCATCAATGCATACTAGCTTCTACTCTATAATTGAGTCAAGATTAACCCAACATTTCCCCCTTTAAACATGACTTGGAATATTCACCTACCCCCCATCAAATTTTAATTACTAAATTCCTAGGAACACAACATTCCCTCCATATCACCTAGGTCTACATCTAGACTTTACTGTTGAAACTTCAAACTAGGGGTACACATGCCTAAATAGGTCTTATAGTCATATGCCCATTTACACGTGAAAAAAATCAACTCCATAAAAAAATATTACACTTGTGCCAATTCAAGAAGCATCTACGTGCTTCTTTTTCACATCTCTCTCTCTGCTCCAAATAGAGTGATCCAAAAAAAATCATGAACCGAGTATTTTTCATCTTTGACTCTATGTTCATGTGCTTCCACCAGTCCTCCATATCAATTCTTTTAATAAAATTTAATCTCTGATTTATATGTATATATCCAAACTAATCTCCCAACAAACTTGTAGTTCACAGGGATTGTTGACAAATCCATGATCAATTCTCCTTCCACCACAGCCTTGCCTACACCTCCTTGAATTTTTTGCAATTGAATCTAATGCACCTCAACTCTTAGGAACCATTGTGTGTAGACCTAATCATAATGCACACCTTGTGGCTCATCCTCCTCCACTGGTCAAATATTGATCCTTGGAATCCCTCTCATAATGAGACCTGTCTCTGTTGCTTTTATCCCTAAAGACTTCTAAGACATGTTACTGTAACACTAGTGACCCATCATTGGGGTCAATGGTCTCTGGTAATTCTCTTACTATGGCATACTTTTTGGCCACTTCACTCGCAAGGATACCATAATCTTCATGACATACACCTTTATAATCTAATTTTTGGGACACAATCCATCTCCCATCTAATGACTCATAAAAATATTCATAAAGCATATGTTCAAAGGCCGAAATGATGATGTTTAACAATGATATTAGGCACATCACAAAAAAAAGAAATGTAATCCATATTTGATCCATGGAGACCATGCAAAATTCCTCAAAATAATTGTATTTGCATGGTCATTCGCTTTGCATACATTAACCTCTCTTCATAGGTGACTTCCTGCAATATCCCTCTAAACCCTCTTCATTCCATCTCTCTTGGGAACCCAATCATCATCTCCCCTTTCTCTTCAGATTCATTGTTCAAACCATTGTCAACATTTGCAGTGCTTCGAGGATATGAAGGCACAGAATCTGGCGGCAATGAATGCTCATACTCATTCAGAAAAGAGACATAGGATCATGTTGATCTAGGCTTCCTCAACAAAAATGTTCGTGCATTCCTCACCAAAAATGTTTGTGGCTTCCTTACCAAAAATGTTTGTGGCTTCCTCACGCCTTTGACACCATCGAATTTCAACCACTTGGCCCTCTCTTATGAAATAAAATATTATGGAATTCATCTTCTAACCTAGCTATGGAAATCACAAAAGATTCTTGGCATGGTCCAATAACTTACTTCTTCCATAATTTCCATTAATCATTGGACTTTATCAACTGCTACAAGGCATCTTCATCTGGTAACCCTTCCCATATCATAGACCATCGCAAAACCACTTCATTGCTAGTTTTTATTGGCATTCACTATGCTTCCACTCTTACCCTTGGAATTCCTTGTGGCCTCCACAAGGAGGACACACCAACATATCCATCAAATATATACTCACTATCAATAGATCCAAACATTCAAGCAATTGATCTAGAAATCCATGAACAAATTCAATCTTTTCTTTGAAAATTTAGGCATCCAAGCAACACATCAACCTTTGTTGCTTCATCATGTAAGACAACGATCTAGGTATTTTCTCATGAGAAAATTGTCTTCTTGTAAATGGATCATGTCTATAATATAATTCAAAACACGCAGGCCACTCTCACCAGAGAGTCTAGGCCAACTGAGCTTTGGTACCAAATGTAAGAAAGTGAGAGAGATCAATAACATAAGATATGCAAAAAATAAAATATCAAACACACAAGATACCATGATTTATCCTAGAAACCCTGAACTGGGAAAACCAACACCTACTAGATCTATTAGCCTTGGTCAAACCGACCAAGCCAGACCAAAACAGCCAATCAAGACATCTTACAATGGAGTATCTCAATCCTTTAAATAGGCTACATTGCATCAAACACCATGGGTTAACAAAACTGTGGGATCGTAAACTACCATTATTAAAACCATCAATGACTATTATCTTCTACTCTATGATCGAGTCAAGATTAACCCAACAAAAAAATGGGAAACTTAATGCAAGAGGAAGATGGGATTATGGATTATGAGGAAGATGGGATTATGGATTATGAGGAAGGTGATACCGTGAAGACTAGAAAGGAACTTTCATGCTTTTCATCTATTGATTAGATGGATTTTTTAGGCAAGCCATTATGATAGAGCACTATTGGTTTATCCAGTTATTGGTCAAGTTATTTCTAGTTAGAACCTTGTGGTTATCATATTCAATTTGGTGTTTTTGGTCTTTATTTCCATTGGAATTAGACTGGAGTGTTGTTTATTCTAACTTTGGGGTCTTTTTCATGTTTCATAACACTAGTAGCATGGGGATCAGGTATCTCATCCTCTTGATTTCGAATTATATTCTTTTATGTGTTGTTTTGAATTTTGATTCTAGGTAATGAGTGAGTATGTTGGGCAATGATGGTTATCTCATAGTAGACCTCAGATTGGCAGTTAGAGAACACTTTGGGCTTGTCTCTTCCTCGATCCTGAAAAGAACTTGCTTGCCTCTTTATGTTTGATAACTTCGAGGTTTATTTTTGGGTATATGTTATTGCTCTCTCCTGAATTTTTTTGTGTATACTCTACTTGGGAATTTGTGGGAGATTTAATTTATGGATTACCCTAGGAACCACAGTAACTATCACAAGAAAATTTAGGAAATGCATAGAGTTTTGCATAAGCGTGAAGACTTCATCAGTAGTAGGAAGACATTCATATTATTAGTAATAACCAAGGTCCACAAAAATGAGCACCAATTCATTTCTCAAAATGCAATGATCATGGAAACCCTCCTACAACTAAAAAGACAAATCTAGGTCTTGGAAGTATTAGGATATTTAGACACTTAGAACTTGGTCTAATGTGTCGTTAGGTAAAAGTGTGCTTCTTTAGTATGCATTAGTATGCATTTGTAGTTAGGAAATTCAACAACCATGATATGTTCCTGACATATAGTGATCCGATGGATCATATTCTTCTTGATCTTAAAGACTACATTAATATGTGGCTTGGAACCCAATTGGTCCATGATATCTATTTAAAGATCATGGAGGGTCATTTGTTGATGATAAGTTGTGAGAAAATCTCTTGTAAATTTCTCTTTGTAATATTTTTATTTTGCATTAATAAATTGCTCCAAGTGGCCATCTTGGTTGGGGTCGTGGATGTTTCCCCGTAGGGGTTTTACCACGTCAAAACATTTGTATGTTGATCTTTGATCTGGTTGTGTGAGTGGTTACTAAAAGTGTTCGTCCTCTATTTGAATACCCATGTTGTTAAGCATGGTATCAGAGTGCATTTGAAGACCCACTCCCATTGTAAATCAAGATCGTGAAGCCATGTTACCACATCTTTGGTTTCTTCCATTTCCATACATTTATGGGATGAGAGGACTATTCCATTGCATCTAGAGCACTCATTTAAGTTAGGAACACTTTTCGTTTCACTCAAAAAGGTTTTTGGTTTCCCAAGATACGAACATTTCAGTCAAATTCGAAGGTATAAAGCTTGAATATGCCCTTTTAAAGTTTTGCAAAGATAATATTTCAGTTTTATGTTTTTTATTTCTGAGTTGTTGCTCTTTTTTATTTGTGTATTCTCTTTTTACCAGGCCCTATGCGATCTTAGAAAATTAGAAACAGAGCAGAAAGGGTTTTCTTGTATATGTATGCTCTTTGTCGTGCACTATGTGCGATATCGATAAATAAAAAATAGAGGGAAAGCTTGCATTTTCTGGGTAAGATAATCGAGATCTAACTGTTGTTGTCGTCAAGAAGAGAATTATTTTCTTGTGTAAAAAGAGTTGTTTATGAGCATGCTCTCCAAGGTCATCTTCAACAACAACAACAACAACAACAACAACAACAACAACAACAACAACAACAACAACAACAACAACAACAACAACAACAACAACAACAACAACAACACCCCCAATCCTCCTTCTAAACAATATAATATGTTTTTCACTAGCTCACTTGGTTAAATGTTGTTTTATTAAGTAAGAGGTCTTGAGTTCAAGTCTCTTTTTTGTTACTTTTAAAAAAAAAAACTCATGCATCCATTGTAAAATGTATTTCACTTAAATTATAAAAGTGAATCATTATAAGTAGTTTTAATATTTTATTTTAAGTTATTTAATTTGCATGCAACTTTCATTTATAAAGTAACTTCATTGTAAAAGTGATCCCTGCTTATTCTATAAAAGTGGGCCAATTCATAAGAAACTTATCTGTAAAAGTGAGGTTATTAGAAGGAGGGATATCACCACGTGGATGAACTTCTATTTGCCACGTGGCTCTTTGGTTACTGTTTATGCCTTTTTTCAAAAGGGCATAACTTTCACAGTCGAAGTTCATTTTCGATGTTGTTTTTTAAAACAACCTATTTGTTTTAGAGCATTCCATCCAAACCATCAGTTTTAGATTTTAAATCCATATTATTTGCATATTTAATCTGGCTTCTCCTAGTGATATTTTTCTTACCAGTACCAACTACTCATGGAAATCTCATATGGAGGATGTATTAAGAAGTAAATGACTGCACCAGATTACATTGGGAAAAGAACACGAACCCACTGTAGATGACAAGTATGTGTCAAATGGGTCAATAGGAATGATGAAGAACGTGGACTAATCAAAATGTTCATCTCTCCTTATTTAAGCTTTCACCTCCAAGGACTTGATGCCTCCAATAAAGCTTGGGAAAATCTTGCAGTTGTGTTTGATAAACACAATATTATTCGAGTTCAAGCCCACCAGTTGGAAAATTGGTTAATGAATTTAAGTTAATGGATTTGTTTAATTCATGCAAGTCTAGGCTACTATGCTTATTGATCATAAATGAAGGGAGCATCTTCAGGTAGTTTGTTGCTTTCAACCAATTTTTTAGGGTAAACCAGAGATAGGCCCATGACCACTTTGTCCCAATCACTCATATTCAAAAGCTAGTAATTTTAATGGGATTATTGGTGATGGACTAGGAGAGCACTTCTATATTTGTAGTGAATTGTGTTGAAAATTTATAACCACGCTCTAAAACTTTTAACCCTACGATCCTTGTCAGAGGTACATTCAACGTGGTAGAGCTAATTGTTGATGTGTTTACATTCATTCCCTCCATGTTTTTCTAGGTTCCATGCGTAAGTAATTTAGTTGGAGTTATGTTTGAGAACAATTTCATGTGATTAGAATTTTGATTAGGTTAAAAAAAAATTTGAGGTGTGGTTGTTTAGAGTTATTGATTAAGAGGTTGTGAGCCTTGTTCTTGTGTGTGCATGAGACTATAAAGTTCATGTGGTAACTTTTTGGATTGACTTCCTTTGAGCTATATCTCAAAGTCATTTTCTCATATGTGTGAGGATATGACCTCTATCTAATACATTGGTACAAGAAACCATAC
>ML817960.1:44267-63258 GCA_009831015.1 Picea engelmannii
AAAAAGGGGGGAGATGGACAAGGAGTGTTTAAGTGTGTGAGAGGGAGGGAGAGGGAGACAAAGAGAGTGGGTAGAGAGCGAGAGTGAGAGGAAGGGGGGAGAGAAAGTGGGGAGGGGTATATGTATGAGAGAAAGAGAGTGGAAAGATAGTGAGAGGGAGGGGGAGGGAGAGAGAGAGGGAGGGAGGAGGGGGTGGAGAGAGAGTGAGATTGATTGTGAGAGGAAGGGGGTGTTGAGGAAAAGATATGAAATGATCTTACTCAATCATTTTTAGATCTTGCTTGGCTAAAGAAAGATAAACAGGAATATCACCCTACGTTTATAGCCATAAAAAATGTTATCCTAATTCACAAGTATTGTTTACAAGTGCTTAGGATGGTTTTTTAATAAATAAAAACTTGATGAAAAATTCATTATTTATGTGATTTTCTGAACATAATAGATGCTGAAATAAATATAGAAACATAAGTAAAGACACCAAGTCGATAATCAAAATAGATGAGACATAAAGAAATCCTTTATTTCATTCCAATTCATCAAGAATCGTTCTCTTTACAAAATTTCCTGAGGAAGTTTTGGACCAAAGTCAAACTTAGACGTCTCCGATGAAACATACAAAAGGACTTTTGACAGAAAGTAAAAAATTGAACTTTAAAAGTTGGATCAACTTGCCACAGATTGCTTCCCACTTGACTCTGCACAATAGCCTTTGTCAGTCATGAAATCTAATTCACAAAAAGACAAGTCTACACAGACTATCAAATATATATCAACACCTCTGGAAAAAAAAGTGTCTAAATGATGTAATTCAACCCTGAATCTTGTTGTCTACAATAGGACCTTGCTATCATAAAAAAGAATTAGGCTTCTAATGAATTAAGGAATGAATGAAAAATAAATTATCTCAACAAAAACTCAAAGAGCAAACCTTAGTATGATTCTCCTTCTATTCTCCTCTTGTTCCTCCCTTTCCTTTTGCCTTTAAGCAAATTAGAATTGGTTGAAGTAGTTGAACTACTTCCTTAGTTAAGTTAACTAAAACTCAACCAACTTTTTTAGTTAAGGGGGGGAAAGTAATAAATCATAATAAGGATTTTTAAATAAATAATAACTAGTAGGTGGGACCCCTTGTGACTCCCTTTAGCTTTTAACAATTATAACACAACTAGTTAATCAAACAAAACATCCCTCCTTGTGACTCCCATCATCAAATTTATATTTGACAATTGATCTCAATGATAGTTGAAATTATTTCCAAAAATATATTACCCACATATCCAAAAAATAGTGTGTTGTCCAAAATTCCAGAAGTCAACTGTTCTCAACAATTAATAAATAAAACTTAAAATCCATATTTTCCACTTTGGGAGGCAATCTTTCCCTTGTTGTTGCTGTCACCTTTTGATCTCTTTGAATTTTCCTTAGGTTGTGTGGAGCCTTTAGGCCTAATCTCACTGATCACATGAGAGCAATCATCTCTCAAATGCATGCGGGAGGACACAGATTTATCAGAGTCATTTGAGGGTGAGGAAGGGGTAGCAATGGATTTTCCTTTGTTAGGAGCATGGTGGGCCTTGGTTTTCAACCTTTTTCTTGCATGGGAAGACTGAAATGGTGAGTGGAAAGGGGAAACTTGGACAATTTGATTGATAGGTGGGGGAGTAGGTAAAGACAATTTAGGCCAGCCATGATGTTGGGAGACTGTCGGGTTGACAATCTCTTGCCATCGATCATTTTCGGGAACTTCAGGTTATAGTGAGACATGAGGAGGCAACGGGATAATAGGGACCTATGGGTATTGGAAGGGAGACATTTCAAGCCTAGGTTGGACCACTCCTTGCCCAATCCAGTTAAAAAACCCAGCTTGAAATAGTTGGCCTAACTCTTACGAGGCTGCATCAAAGTGTATAGAGAATCTTGGCCTTCTAGGGCCCCTGTTCCAATTAAATCTTCCTCGGTTACCTCTGCCATGGCTACCTCTGCTGAAAAATCTCATTCCTGTATGCATCATTGATTAGAAAATAGTTTCTTTAACAACCATACATGACAACTCTTTTAAATATGAAATAAAATTTGGGTCAGCAAAATATCAGACTCATGCAATCCAATCCATACAAATTGTTTAGTAGTTGTCAATAAGCAGGGGGTGAACAAGGGTTATGGGATATGCGAGGGGTTGTATTAAGCGAAAAATGTTAAAATGAGGGGGAAAATATCATGATTACTGCTCACAGACATCAAACAACCCAAGGAACACATAATCATTTGTTTCAACTCTGTTCAACATAAAAACATCACCACTGCCCATAATTTAATTCCTCAAATCAAACATAGACACAAGCTCTTTTAAAACATGCTCGCTTCCATTACTTTAACCAATTTAACAATTAAATTGAAATGAAACCATACTACTAAAAACCCCGTGCCCATCTCTTATGGTGCAATAAAACGATACGATGCACGATGTCCATAAATTGTACACAGTAGACAACCAAGCCACAATTATTAATACTTCAAATTGCAATAATATCGATTGGGCAATTTAAACACACAGTAACATCAACCATCACTTCAATTTATGCCACGTTGTAGGAAACACACAGACCAACGCATAACGTAAAGAAGCATTTATGTGACTGTACATATCCAATTACTCCCAATGAAACCATAAAACAATGTTGAGTTATCAATCCAACTATTAAAACAAAAGGAGGCAGTGATTGTATGCCCATTATCATTCCCTTTTACAACTTCTCTAATCAACCAATTAAACCATGTTGGGTTATCGATTCAACTGTCATAATAAAAGAATGTAGTGACTATATACCAATTATCATTTCCGATTACAACTGTGTAATCAACCCGATCAAACATAGATGAGCCAATAATCAAAGCCACTATCAACGCTACTCAACCAACTCATGACAGTCAACAAGATACCTGACAGGGTGTAACTGGTTCATTTATAAAAAATGGTCTCTATAACTAATGACAAAATAACCAAGGGTTCACTTGGTGGAACCAACACAGAGAGACTGGAGGTATACCTTATCGACAGTAGATGAGAAACCCTTGAGACAAGCATAGTGGAACCACACACATTATAACCCTTAGCTTGTATGATAGGGAGACAATTCGATACCAGGTAGGGTAGACCAGATGACAAGGAGTAGAGGCTTCTTACTAGCTAGTAACCAACACCAAGAACATGCAGGGGTGTAACCCTCATGTTTTTCCCCAATAGTCGAATAATGTTGATAGAAATGCAAAGCCCAGGTACTACCAACCAACCCTAAAACAATATTATTGGCATAATAGCCAACCATAACCAACTATGCAGAGACCAATAACATAAAATGATCCCACGACCAGGTGGAAAACAATATGCAGTGACCAAAAGGTGGTTCAAATCATACACAACAACCCCATAACACTGAATACAACCGAGTGTGGTTACAATGAATGTGAGGAGACGACCAACAAGGCCAAAAAGAATGAAACCCTCCAACAAAAACCCATAGAGACAACAGAGATCCATCACAGCTTCCACCACATAGATTAGCCAGTGAAATCATGACTTCAACCACCAAATTTTTCCATTGCAACAAGTAACAGAAACAACCATTCCAGAGAAAACACCATGAGTTTACACAGTTGCCAGCCTATAGAAAACACAGACTGGTACATCATCGAGCCAACGTTTATTTCATAACCAGAGCAAGTTCATGGATGGGCGAAAAAAACATACCTGTAACCAAATGGCCTTAAAAATGCGAGCTTGGTCAAGCAGTTCCTTCCACGCCTGAATATCAGAGCTTAACCATAGAAAAAATCAAATGAATAATAACCAAGCTAGGGTGATGGCCAGAGGGTAAAGTATGGAGTGACGTGAATTTACTACACATCGCTTCCATCCTCCCTTCATTCAATTACGTAGTACATGACAGCGAGCCAAACATTAATCCATGCATCAAAACTTGCATACATTTCTTTCCAAATGTGCCACCCAATCCATATTAACCATTGCCCCCAAAAAATCATACTATAACATATATCACATGTGCCTCATATAACTCAATAAAAATCATATAGACACTAACATTGCTAGTTTATTTCTTTAATTTCAAATGCATATAGTATAACATGGTATAGCATAATATAACATAGTTCTCTTTTATTCCATGTTGCTTTTGCCTCTTGTGATCACTAACATGTCTCTTGTGCAGGTGTAACTTGTGGTGAATCATGTCTACAATAACAATGTACTAACAAAAAATACAAGTCATTCATCCATGGAATTTAGAGCTTAGAGCAACCAAACCAACATATAACATGCATTATCCACCTGCCATTATGTCACAAATAAAACCAATATTTCATCATCAATCATGCAGAACCCTGTCAGCAGTGTCGAACAACAACATAAATGTGTAATAAGAACCTTATCTGATTGTCCAATCTACAAGGGGGTCCCACCTACTAGTATTATATATCATTAGCTTAGTTTAAATAATAGGCTTTAGCAATACTTTACGGGTGAAATCCTCGTTGCGATTTTTTTCGTCAACAAACTGTCGACTCCACAGGGAAATCTGTTTCCAACAAATTAAGAAGTCATAACACATGGTTTCGTAGACCAAGAACAACAGATCAAGAAGATATAACCAGAATTATTATGAAACAGGGGGAAGTGAGCGGATTAAATGGAAAATTGACTGGGAATTTGGGAATAACTCATGAAAAATGTTAAGTATGAGGGGGTTTATCCCTGTATGCATAATTATCCAACTAGAATTTTCTCTTAACTTCAAGGAGAAAAATTTATGGACTTGCTCTTTTAATTCTCAAATGGATGAAGAAATGGACAACAGAAGCGGGAGATAACCAATTTCTTTATAAGACAACAGTGAAAGCAGATAACAAATTCAAGTGTGCTTTCAGGGGAAACATAGTAACATCTATGTAAGCTTGATTGTTATTGACTAACAATATCTTGTAGGAGTGTCATTGTGGCATAACTGATCCAACATCTTATTCTTGACCAAAAATCAACTAAAATATGAAAAGCAATAAAAACCATGACAGAAATGAGATTACAAAATTTAAAACAACATAAATAAAATGACAGAAATGTAAAAGCAGTAGGAAGCTATTAAAAAGAAGCAGAAATGAAACTATTGTAAAAGCAGAAGTGAAAAACAGTGGAAAAATGAAAGCATAGCTAGACTACTAATATACAGAAATCCAAACAGTGTTAAAACTTTTCAAGTTGGTTCCACGTAATGTTTCAAGTGAGAACCATTAGTGTTGTAGGAAAACAATTGCTCCTGTAAATCCTTTAGAATGTAAGAGTTAGTACCCAGGACAAAAGTGATCTTGAAAGGACCCAACCATAATTTTTGAAATTGTGAATTCCTTCCCCTATCAGCGTGTGATGAATCCGATAGTTGTACCTTCTCATTAACTTTAAATTTGAGGGGTTTGACACTCTTGTTGAAATACTTCTTAACAGTTTGTTGTCTCGTTTTTATATTATCTAGGGCAAACATCCTTTGCTCCTCTAAAGCTAGCAGTGCATTTATCCTTTGCGAAACATCAGAAGAATTTAATTCTTCGATCTGTAGCATCAGCCTTAAGGAAGATAGTTCCAGCTCAGTAGGCAAGATGGATTCTTGACCATACACAAGCTGTAAGGGAGTGCAACTAGTGCTTACCTTGGCGGTAGTTTGATCTTCCCAAAGGGCATAAGTGAGGAGAGTGTGCCATTGACGAGGCTTATCTTCGATGAGCCTTTTGACGATTCTCACTAGATTTTTGTTGGTAGACTCACCCTGCCCATTTCTTTGGGGATAATAAGCTAATGAGGTGAAATTTTTAACCCCCAATTTAGCTAAAAATTGGGTCAGCTTAGCAGAAATGAAAGCGGGACCATTGTCTGTAATAATTTCCAATGTAAGACCAAATCTGGAAAAGATGTTATTTTCAAGGAAAGAAATTACCTGGTCATCTGTTGAATGCTTAAGTGGGACAACTTCATCCCATTTTGTAAAATAATCTGTGGTTGTCAAAATAAAAACTTGTCCTACTGAAGATGGAGGATTAATAAGACAAATAAAATCCAATCCCCACTTTGAAAAGGGAAAGTATGGGAGGAAATGTTTTAATGGCATGGCTAAAAGGCGTTCTTTCCCAGCAAATTTTTGGCACTTGTCACAAGATCTTGAGAAAACATAAGGGTCACGAAAGATTGAAGGCCAATAGTATCCTTTTCTAATAATCTTGAAAGCAGTGGTTTTAGCAGAAAAATGACCTCCTACATGAATGACAGAATTTGAAGAACCATGTGTTTCTTGCAACAATTTATGTGTGTCTTCATCGTTTACACAATGAAACAACACACCATCAACAGATCTTCGAAACAAGAAGTCTCCTATAATGAAGTATCTTGCGGATTCAAGATGGAGTCTTCTTCTTTGATGAGTGTCTAAGTTGTCTGGACATCTTTGGTTTTGTAAGTAGTAAACTAAATTCTTATACCAAGGATGTTTAGACACAGGAAGAATCTGATTATCAATGTAGAATAGTGTTGATAAGGAACTATCATTTTCATCAATTTCTTCACTATTCTCAGCATGCTGAGCTAAGTGAAGGGCTAAGTCACGTCCCTTGATAGTAGTAGAAGTCACGATATTCAAATCATGCTCCTGGATCTTGGCAAGCCAATGTGAAAGATTCCTTGAAAGATAAGTCTGTGAGAGAAAAAACTTGACAGAAGGTAAAAGGACTTTTACCAGTGTATGCTTACCTAGGATGAAGTGGTGAAACTTTTCAACAGCTTTAACAAGAGAGAAATCATGTTTCTAAATAAAAGAATATTTAAATTCATCATCAGAAAAACTTTGACTCATGTAAGCCATTGGTTTTTCATTACCTTGGTCATCATTTTGCATGAGGATAGAAGAAATTGCTTCCTCGGTAGCATTAGTATATATTGTGAATTCCTTCTCAAAATCCAGTTTCGCCAAAACTGGTGCGGAACTAATTGCTTTCTTGATTCCTACAAAATCATTTTCGACATCATCTGTCCAAGAAAAAGAACGATCTTGCTTAAGAAGATTATGAATTGGTTTGACCATCACAACAAAATCTGGAACAAGCCTACGGACGAGGTTAATAACCCCCATGAAAGATTGAACCTCCTTCTTGGAAGTGGGAGCAGGCGGATTAAGGATGGCAACAATCCTTTAGGGATCAATGCTTATTCCTGAATCAGAGACAATGTGTCCAAGGAGCTTGCCCTCAGTAATGCCGAAAATGGACTTAGAAGGGTTTAGAGAGATGCCAAATTTCCTACATCGCATGAGAAGTTTTTTCAGATGACCAAAATGACCTGATCGGATTTTAGAGTACACCATTAAGTCATCAAGCTAGATCTGAATGATCTTACCAATTAAATCATCAAAAGATATTTGCATAGCTCTTTGAAAAGTGGCACCTGCATTAGATAATCCAAAAGGAATACGCTCATAAGAAAAGGTACCCCAATGAGTAATAAAGGTGGTTTTATATTTATCTTCCCTTTTTACCTTGATTTTATTGTAACCGGAAAATCCCTCAAGTAAGGACATCATCTGTGACCCTGCGACTTGCTACAAAATCATTTCCATGTTAGGGAGAGAAAAGTGATCTTTTATACTAAATTGATTTAATGCATGAAAATCAACACATAATCTAATCTGACTGGTTGTTTTTCGAACAGGAACCAAATTGGAAACCCATTCAGAATATTTGACCGGAAAGATGATTCCATCTTTCAAGAGTTTTTCCAACTCCTTTCGAATAGTTGCTTCCAGTGCAGGGTTGATAGGTATTTGTTTTTTCCTAACTGGTTTTATGCCTTCCTTGATGGGTATGGCATGTTGTATAAGACCAATATCAAAACCATGAAGATCCTCATAAGACCAAGCAAAAACATCTTGAAATTCACCAAGTATCTTGGCAAACTTCATCTTCTCTTCATCAGAACATTGGGCACCTATTTTAAAATTCTTTGGAAACTCGAGTGTCCCAATGTTCAAGGAGATGGTTTCACCCACCCTCCTTTTCGACTCCTCTTCTTTCTGTTTCTCTTTATTGCCTACATCACTCGATGAAAACGAACTATCTAGAGGAGTCAAGCCTTTAGGAATCTTGTTATCTTCTATGGATATAATTTCCTTGGACTTATAAGGTTCATTTTGAATGAAAGCACATATACTCTCATCGCTTGGGAAGACCTGCCAAGATTCTATATTTTCAGGGATATTTGGATGATCTAGAGATTGAAAGGTATAATCAGGTATGTGTGGAAGAATTTGTTGATTAGGAGAGGCTGCAAAAATAGATAATCGATCAACCATTGAGTTTAATTCCCTCTTAACATGAGTGATGTTAAAAGATAATATGTTAGAGATAAGTTCCAAAATAGTTTGGGTGTATCATTTCATCAACTTGTTGCTAGGAGAGTATATCTTACGTACAAGGTTCACAATAAGCTCAGAATATCCAAAAACTGAAAGGTGACCACAACCAAGATTATAAGTGTTTTCAATGCCTAATAATAAAGCTTCGAATTCAGTGACATTGTTCGTGAAACAAACTCCAACCTATAAGAAAAGTTATGGATTTTTCCTACAGGAGAAATCAAGATTATGCCAGCTCCATTGCCTTCACTAGAGCATGAACCATCGAAGTGCATGTGCCACATACCATCATCCAGATCAATTTGGTAAAAGGAAATGTTATCCTCCTCAACAAATATGGAATACACCCCTAGGTCCTCTTCGATATAGTTTACATTAGGTTGTGGGCAATCCAAGTGGATATTGGTGGCCACCCACCTTTTCCAATTGGCTCAAAACAATTTTCTGACAATTTTGGTAATTTACTATTTTTGGCATTTTTCGGGTCCTAAACTTCTGGAGTCGTTTTGAGGCCTTAAACGACATTTTTTAGGCATCTACCCCAGTTGAAAACTATCGTCATGCTGTATTTTTCCAATAGTCACAGTCCTCAGATAGATCTTTCAAATTATGTATCATATGCGTCAAACAGAGATAGTATGCCAAAGTTACGACCCTAGGAAATTTATGTACCAATTTACCCCAACGGGACCCACATGACTTTTGGCGCTTCATCTCCTAGGGTTAGGTTTTTGGATGTCTAGGGTTTTTGAAATTCTTGTTTATTGTAAAAATGCCTTCAGAGCCTCATTGTAATCATCTTCTTTCAAATGTGAGTAGCCGTCACATCTCTTCTCAGAGATAAGATGCCACCATCCTAGCGAGTCTTTCACTATGTATTTTTACAGTCTTTGTACATTTCTTTCATTAATAGAAATTGTGTATTACTGTATCTCTATGTTTATGGTTGCATCTATAATACATTTATGTTATATTATTGGATATCTGTGATATCTATGTGCATTTCTTTATTATATCTCCACTCTCATTTCGTGCCAAAAATAATCTAGATTAGTGGTATCAGAGCAGGCTTCTCTTGATAATTTTTCAGCGCATGTCCCCGATGAGGTCCGAGTATAGCAAGTCGGGTATCGATATTGTCTCTCTTGAAGACAATCGCTCTCGCATGCCCAAGAAACCCTCCATGGCGGAAGAAAAGAAAAAGAACGGAGCAGGCGATTCTATCAATCTGTTGCTTGAGCAAGCTCTCATGCAATAGAGGGACGAAATGATGGAGAATTTTTCCCACATCCTTCAATGCCTGTCGATAGAAACTTGCACATCTTCATCAAACCACTTTGGAAGCACCTCTCCTTTCAATGTATAGGTTAATTTTGATATTCTCGTATTTGAAGGTCAGATAGATGCGGATGCCCTAGACAAATGGTTAAATCTATTAGAAGGTTATTTCTTTGTTCATAATTTTTTCGACAGGGAAAAGATAACCTTCGCACTCCTTAAAGCTATACCCCATGTAAAACATTGGTGGGAAACTTACTGGGAGAAATGTTCCATAGAGGAGTCTGGAATATATGGGGCTGAGCCCACTTGGGATTTTTTTATGGATGCAGTAAAGGAACAGTATTACCCTATTGGAAACTATGAGGACTAGTACATGAGATGGACCACACAATGACAAGAAAGGGGCCAAGTAGTTCTGGAGTTCACTAATACCTTCCATACCTTGCACACCAAGCTAGGTATCAAAGACTCTGAACGACATTTGGTTCTGAAATACCATGGGGCTCTACACAGATACATCCAAACTGAAATGGATTTTCTGGACATCTCATCGCTTGGTGTTGCTTATCGATATGCTGTAAAAATCGAGCAGAAATTTAAGCACCATAACAAACAGGAGTTCATGTTTTCAAATCCTCAACAACCAAAGTATGACAAAGATGGCCCTAACAAATAGTCTCCTGAAAACCAGTCCAAGCCACAAGTAAAGAAGGGTCACGAGAAGATAAAGAAGGACACCGGAAAATGGTGCGATTTCCAAAGAATACCATATCACAACACCAAGGAATGTCTCCCAAAATAGTCATTCGTGGTCGAGATCAAAGACAAGGAGCCAAACCCTGATTCAGAATCTAATTCTGAAAATACTGGTAAAAGACAGATCATTGACGCAAACCCCACTGCTATTGTCGCAACCACAACAATTCAACCAGAAGAACCAATAGATCCTGAAGAGGGGGAGCACCCTTTTCATTCATAGTTGTGGGTGAAGGGGACCCCGCTGCATTTTATTGTTGATAGCAGAAGCCAGAAGAACCTCATCTCTGCAGAGGTCGTCAAACATTTGGGATTGTCGACAACACCACACCCGCAACCATACAACATCGGGTGGCTTCACCAAGGATGAGATCTTCGTGTTAACTAGTAGTGTCAATTGTCATACGACATCCAACCCTTCAAGGATGAGTTATTATGTGATGTTTCCCCATTGAATGTCTATGATGTTCTCTTGGGCCAACCATATATGTGGAAGTGCCATGTTGTTTATGAGTCTCGACCCCATAGTGTCATTGTTACTTTGGGGGTTCATCTCTAAAAAATACCAGAGGTAGTTCCAACTACTGTCCCACCTAAACAATGCCACAAGGTAGTATCTCATACTACAAAATTCAGCTTCTTCACAATCTGTTCAAAGGGTGAATAGAAGGATATTGTTACCACTACAGCCTCGGGCCAAGCACCTTCTATCCAATAGAAGAAGGTTGACAAGGTTGCAGAAAAGTGTAAAGATTCATTCTACACACAGGCACCTCATGTAGCCAGAATGGTTAAAAAATTCCAACCCTTCCAGCCACATGTTCGTGACAACCTTCAACAAGCTAAGCAATGCAACTTCCCCAACAAGGCAAGCAACTCATCAAGATGTAAATTCAACAAGCACTTTTTCCTCTCCCCCAGGCACTCAACGCAATGGAGACCATTGCTTCCTGAGGAGGGAAGATTGATCTAGGTAGATATCAGTGGCCACCCACCTTTTCCAACTGGCTCAAAACAATTTTCTGGCAATTTTGGTAATTTACTATTTTTGGCAGTTTTTGGGTCCTGAAATTTTGGAGTCGTTTTGAGTCCCTAAACGACATTTTTTGGGCATCTACCAATCAAAAAATATTTTCATATTTTGCGACAAAAGTTGTATATCTCGAATAGATATTTCTAACGAGGTATCATATGCGTCAAACAGAGATAGTATGCCAAAGTTACGACCTCGGGAAATTGATGTACCAATTTACCCCGACGGGGCCCACATGACTTTTGGCGCTTCATCTCCTAGAGTTAGGTTTTTGGATTTCTAGGGTTTTTGAACTTCCTGTTTATTGTAAAAATTCCTTGAGAGCCTCATTGTAATCATCTTCTTGTGAATGTGAGTAGTCGTCCCATCTCTTCTCAAAGATATGCTGCCACCATCCTAGCCAGTCTTTCACTCTGTATTTTTACAATCTCTGTACATTTATTTCATTAATAGAAATTGTGTATTACTGTATCTATGTGTTTATGGTTGCATCTATGATATATTTCTGTTATATTATTGGATATCCGTGATATCTCTGTGCATTTATTTATTATATCCCCACTCTCATTTCGTGCCGAAAATAATCCGGATCAGTGGGATACTTTCTATGTAAGGTGAAATCCTTCTCTCTCTAAGGACTATAATGTTTTTTCCATTCCTAGGAACGGATAAGTGTGTCCCGTTGAGTGAGAGGTATCCACCTGTCAAAGATTGTCAATCTCTTCCCAAGATGATTGAGTAGTTTCTTACTGGCATATCAATTACCTGAATACTAAGGGTTGTCCTTATTTCAAACTGTGCACACAAAACTAAAGTCACATCTTTTATCTCTCCTATGGTCATTTGTTGTAGACTATTATAAGAGAGCATGCTCCTGGTGTTTTCATTCATACAATACAAGCCTAGCTCTTCCATAATAATCTTTGACATCACACTTGGGCCCGAACCACCATCAATGAGGCAACAATGAGCGATCTTATCCATAATCTTTACAGAAATATAAAAAGGGGGATTTTTTACAGGATATCTAAATTTATGTACACCTACTTTATTTACAGACGAATCCTCTTCATTTACCTCTTCAGAGAGGTTGGCTACAACAAAAGATTTTCCTTCCATAAATTTTTTTAGATGCCTTTGTTGTTCAGGGACGACAACCATGTCCGAAAGGGTGGCATCTGCTTTGATGTTGGCCAACTGATTTAGAATATTGTATTTGGAAGAGGGGAGAGAGGAAGTTGTTCCTTGACTGTCAGGAACCTTAGGAACCTAAACCGTAGCAGCTGGTGATGATGATTTTGGGCTAGAATAATTGCGGGGAGGATCATATTTTCCTTTGGGAGCATAGGATTTGTCCCTAGTATTGATGATCATGACATATTTCGGCTCTGCAAAATCTAGGACATCAATGGTAGTTTCTAGTATTTTACCAAAGATCTTATCTCTGGCACTTTTCCTTAGCTCACATGTGGCTTCCTCGTGGTGTTCCTCGCAAAAGTTACACCAACTTCGAGGCATGATAGCTTTAGGCTGAAAATTATTTTCAATTGGATTTCTAAAGGGGAGTGCAAAAGAGGATGAAGCTCCAAGGGTGAGAGGGGAGACATTTGTCTTTCACTCATACACTATTATACGATTATTCATATCTTGTACTAGATGTAAGAGGGAGGACATGTCTGTCTATTTAACCGATTCTCCCTAAGAAAGACATGTTCTTTCAAGATGTTCTCCATACTCTAAACAAGTATGTAGAGCAGAACATAGGTTATCAATGGCCTTTTCCTCAAGTCAATGACGATATGGGGAAGGTAATGCGTTGTAGTAATGTATGAAGGTAGCTTGGTTTTGAGGTCGAATGAGTTCAGGGATATGATTGTATAACTTATTGAAACACAAGTTAAAGGACTTGATGGTCTCACTATTCTTATATGCAATGTTATTGTACTCCTGTAACTGCTCAGTTGGGATTTTATATTGCCCATAGTTGGACTTGAACCAATAAACTAACTCCTCCCAAGTAGACAAAATATTAGGAGGAAGGTCAAAGAAATCGACCACAGCCTTTCCTTCCAAGGAATTGACAAATAAGCGCATGCGAGTATCGTTGCCACTGGCTCCTATGTTGAGAAAAGCATTAGAAAATGCCACCAAGTGTTTGTTTGTAGTGACAGTGTTATTCCCCGAAAACCTAGGGAGATTCTCTTTGAATTTTGGAAGTGGACGAGCAACAGGTGCTAGGTTAAGAGGAGAGGAAGCATGCCATGGTGTGGTTGTGGCGTCTTCTTCAAATTGAAAAATCCCATACTTTTTGATGACTTTGGTGGGATTGGTGGCAGATTGGATAGGGATATGGTGGCTATATAAACTACCAATCACTGACGAAGCTGAATAATGAGAGGAGGAAGAACTTCTAGTGCCATCGGAGCCACCACTATATGCCATCTTGTGGATGATAGGTGAAGGAGAGAAAGACGAAATGGAAGAATCAGACAAAGTTCTCCTTAGAGAAATTTTTTGGGTTGATAACACAATGTTCCTTCTTCCTATTTCAGAAATAGGATTAATTTCAGGTGATAATCCTCTTCTTCTCCTAGAAACACGAGAGTTTAAGGGCATGAAAAGAAGGCCAAAGATGAAGTAACAAGAAGGTTACTGTTGATTTCTAGTTTGTCTACGTCTAGATTCCCAACGTTCTCCGGCACTAATGTCTCATTCAATTGTTTTCCATGAATGATTAATCTCAGCTCGAGTATTAGCAGTGTCTAAAATGGTGTTAAAGAGATTCAAAGCAATGTTGGTATGATCTTGAAGACCAGGATCAATATTGGGTTGTCTTGCAACAGGTGCAGTCATTAAGAAACAAAACAGTCAAAGAATCAATATAAAAAAAATAGATGTTCTTGGTGATAATCAAGCATAAAATTAACCAGAGAGATATTGAATATCTCCCCGGTATGGTCGCCAAATAAATGTTGAGGAAAATATATGAAATGATCTTACTTAAGAATTTTCAGATCATGCTTGGCTAAAGAAATATAGATGGGAATATCACCCTACGTTTATAGTCATAAAAAATGTTATCATAATTCACAAGTATTGTTTACAAGTGCTTAGGCTGGTTTTTTTATAAATAAAAACTTGCTGAAAAATTCATTATTTATGTGATTTTCTGAACATAACAGATGCTGAAATAAATATAGAGACAGAAGTAAAGACACCAAGTCGATAATCAAAACAGATGAGACATAAAGAAATCCTTTATTTCATTCCAATTCATCAAAGAATCGTTCTCTTTACAAAATTTCTTGAGGAAGTTTTGGACCAAAGTCAAACTTAGACGTCCCCGATGAATCAAACAAAAGGACTTCTAACATAAAGTAAAAAACTGAACTTTAAAAGATGGATCAACTTGCCAAATATTGTTTCCCACTCGACTTTGCACAATAGCCTTTGTCAGTCATGAAATCTAATTCACAAACAGACAAGTCTACACAGACTATCAAAGATAGATCAACACCTTTGAAAAACAAGTGTCTGAATGATGTAATTCTACCCTGAATCTTGTTGTCTACAATAGGACCCTACTATCATAAAAAAGAATTAGGCTTCTAATGAATTAAGGAATGAATGAAAACTGAATTATCTCAACAAAAACTCAAAGAGCAATCCTTAGTATGCTTCTCCTTCTATTCTCCTCTTGTTCCTCCCTTTCCTTTTGCCTTTAAGCAAATTAGAATTGGTTGAAGTAGTTGAAATACTTCCTTAGTTAAGTTAACTAAAACTCAACCAACTTTTTTGGTTAAGGGGGGGGGGGGGGGGAATTAATAAATCATAATAAGGATTTTAAAATAAATAATAACTAGTAGGTGGGACCCCTTGTGACTCCCTTTAGATTTTAACAATTATAACACAACTAGTTAATCAAACAAAACATCCATCCTTGTGACTCCCATCATCACATTCATATTTGACAATTTATCTCAATGATAATTGAAATTATTTCCAAAAATATATTACCCATATATCCAAAAAATAGTGTGTTATCCAAAATTCCAGAAGTCAATTGTTCTCAACAATTAATAAATAAAACTTAAAATCCATATTTTCCACTTTACGAGGCCACAATATTTCCCTTGTTGTTGTTGTCACCTTTTGATCTCTCTGAATTTTCCTTAGGTTGTGTGGAGCCTATAGGCCTAATCTCACTGATCACATGAGAGAAATCATCTCTCAAATGCATGCCGGAGAACACATATTTATCAGAGTCATTTGAGGGTGAGGAAGGGGTAGCAGTGGATTTTCCTTTGTCAGGAGCATGGTGGGCCTCAGTTTTCAACCTTTTTATTGCATGGGAATACTGAACTGGTGAGGGGAAAAGAGCATCTTGGACAATTTGATTGATAGATGGGGGAGCAAGGAAATACAATTTAGGCCAGCCGCGATGTTGGGAGACTTCCTGGTGGAAAATCACTTTCCATCCATTGTTTTCAGGAACTTCAGGTTGTAGTGAGAGATGAGGAGGCATGGGGATAACAGGGACCTGTGGGGCTTGGAAGGGAGGCCTTTCAGGCCTAGGTTGGACCACTCCTTGCCCAATCCAGTTAAAAAATCCAGCTTGAAATAGCTGGCTTAACTCTTGAGAGTCTGCATCAAAGTGTATATAGAATATTGGCCTTCTAGGGCCCCTATTCCAATTACCTCTTCCTCGGTTACCAATGCCATGGCTACCTCTGCTGAAAAATCTCGTTCCTGTATGCATCATTGATTAGAAAATAGTTTCTTTAACAACCATACATGATAACTCTTTTAAATATGAAATAAAATTTGGCTCAGCAACATATCAAACTCATGCAATCCAATCCATACAAATTGTTTACTAGTTTTCAATGAGCAGGGGGTGAACAAGGGTTCTCGGATATGTGAGGATTTGTATTGAGCGAAAAATGTTAAAATGAGGGGGAAAAGATCATGATTACTTCTCACAAACATCAAACAATCAACGGTATCATAAACCAAAAGAATATATCAATGTAATTCACCCATGTGATCCTTAAATTGTCATAACACAGAACTTATCTTAACTATAATTAAATTTTAGGAACAGGGAGTGGATAGTGAATTTGGGAAGGCGAGGGGAATTGTAATTAGAGAAAAGTGAAATAATGGTAGGGAAAAGAGCAGATACTGTTCAAAAAATCAATTAAGTAATCCATAAAAAAAAAGTTATGTATTCAATACAACTATTCCAGCATCAATAAAACAATTACTGTGCCCAACTAAACAATACTGTGTGTTAAAACTTGTTCATTGTCCATATTCAATTTCCTTAAAATCTTGCAATTAACACAGAATAATCATACTCTGAATCCTCATGACTTCACCCATCTTGTTAAAAGACTTTTGTTTCTTTTTCATTTACTTCCCTTTCATACTTAAAACAAAATCCAAGGAACACACAGTGATTTGTTTCAACTATGTTCAACATAAAAACATCACCACTACCTATAATTTAATTCCTTAAATCAAACACAGACACAAGCTCTTTTAAAACATGCCCGATTCCATTCCTTTAACCATTTTAACAATTAAATTGCAATGAAGCCATACTACTAAAAACCTTGTGCCCATCTCTGATGGTGCAATAAAAAAATAATATGCACGATATCCATAAATCATACACAATAGACAACCAAGCCACAATTATTAATACTTCAAATTGCAATAATCCCGATCGACAATTTAAACACAGAGTAACAATAACCATCACTTCAATTTATACCACATTGTAGGAAACACACAGATCAACGCATAACGCAAAGAAGCATTTATGTGACTGTACATATCCAATTACTCCCAATCAAACCATAAAACAATGTTGAGTTATCAATCCAACTGTTACAACAAAAGGAGGCAGTGATTGTATGCCCATTATCATTCCCTTTTACAACTTCTCTAATCAACCAATTAAACTATGTTGGGTTATCGATTCAACTTTCATAATAAAAGAATGCAATGACTATATATCAATTATCATTTACGATTACACTTGTGTAATCAACTTGATCAAATAAAGATGAGCCAATAATCAAATCCACTGTCAACGCTACTCAACCAACTCATGACAGTCAACAAGATACCCGACAGGGTGTAACTGGTTCATTTATAAAAAAATGGGCTCTGTAACTAATGAAAAAATAACCAAGGGTTCGCTCAGTGGAACCAACACAGAGAGACTAGAGGTTGACCTTATCGATAGTAGGTGAGAAACCCTTGAGACAATCACGGTGGAATCACATGCATTATAACCCTTAGCTTGTATGATAGGGAGACAGTTCGACACCAGGTAGGGTAGACCGGAAGACGAGGAGCAGAGGCTTCTTATTGGCCAGTAACCAACACCAAGAGCACGCAGGGGTGTAACTCTCATACTTTTCCCCAATAGTAGAATAATGCTTATAGAAATGCAGATCCCAGGTACTACCAACCAACCCTAAAGAAATCTTCTTGGCATAATAGCCAACCATAACCAACTGTGCAGAGACCAATAACATAAAATGAGCCCACAACCAGGTGGAAAACGATATGCAGTGACCAAAAGGTGGTTCAAATCATACACAACAACCCCATAACACCAAATACAACTGGGTGTGGTTACAATGACTGAGAGGAGACATCCAGCAAGGCAAAACAGAATGAAACCCTCCAACAAAACCCATAGAGACAACATAGAGCCATCACGACTTCCACCACACAGATTAGCCAATGAAATCGTGACTTTAACCACCAAATTTTCCATTGCAATGAACAACACAAACAACCATTCCAAAGAAAACACCACAACTTTACACAGTTGCCAGCCTCCAGAAAACACAGACCAATACATAATCGAGCCAACGTTTATTTCATAACCAGAGCGAGTTCATGGATGGGCGAAAAAAACATACCTTTAATCAAATGGCCTTAAAAATGCGAGCTTGGTCGAGAAGTTTCTTCCACGTCTGAATATCGGAGCTTAACCACAAAAAAAATCAAATGAACAATGACCAAGCTAGGGTGATGGCCAGGAATAAAAGTCCAAAGTGACATGCATTTACTACACGTCACTTCCATCTTCCCTTCATTCAATTACGTAGTACATGCGATCCAACCAAACATTAATCCATGCCATTAATACATGCATCGAAACTTACATACATTGCTTTCCAAATGCACCACCTGATCCATATTAACCATTTCCCCCAAAAAAACCATACTATAACAAATATCACATGCACCTCATATAATTCAATAAAAATCATATAGCCACTAACATTGCTAGTTAGGACTAACATCAATTTCTTTAATTTCAAATGCATATAGTATAGCATGGTATAGTATAGTATATCATAGTTATTTTTTATTCCATATTGCTTTTGCCTCTTGTGATCACTAACATGTGTCTTGTGCAGGTGTAACTTGT